>JALRMM010000117.1:0-93229 GCA_026122155.1 Zymoseptoria crescenta | reverse complement strand
ATAGCTCCGTACTTGTTCTAAAGTCTAGAAGGGGTACGCTCTAGAGCAGTTATATCCCTATGCGACCTACTAAGCATCTCCTAATTACTAGCCTCTACGCACTCGAGCGAACCGTCCTCTTAGTAAGTAATAAACTAGGGAAGGATAGTACGGCGCTTAGTCTTCGCTATATAATCTACTCTATAAGGAAGATAAGGTATAGTAATACGGACATCGCTAGCCTTATAGGGCACGTACTCCTACTTAAGTCTATAATCGTCTAGGAAGCTCTAAGGGAGGACTATATAGTCGATCTTCTATATAGTACCCTCGGTACAATTGTAATCGCGCATCTACTTATACTATATATTAAAAACCTTCGTCTTCTATATGCCTTTAATAAGCACTATATAGTCGTCCTTCCCCTTATCGGTAAGAGAGATAGTTCCCTAAACTTAGAAGATCCTACGTAGCTCCTTAATTATCCGAGTAATATTTAGATTAATATGCTTAAACATAGTGTTGTCTCTAACCCTAGTGTACTTAGCGTAGTACGGATATAAGATAAGTCTATGCTTATAGTCTAGCCGCATAATAACGTATAGCAACTAGTACCTAATGTCCTATCGAATTAGTTACTAAACTTAAGAGTAGAACATAGTCCGGAGCTAGCTATAGTTGTCCTAGCTATTAATCTTCCGCTAGTGCTAAAGGTATATGTCTATCTCCTTCTTAATAATATCCTTTAGGAAAAAGGGCTTCTTGTCGATTATAATTTTCGTATCGTTTGCTAACTAGTTAAATAGAGGGAAGTTAAGGGTACTATCCTTCTTAAAGGCGGCGTAGTAGGCACTAGTAATACCGAGAGCCTCCTTCGTAATATTCCTAAAGTAGACATTCTTCTCCTTATTAATAAGGTTATAGTAGATTCTACTAAGGACTAAAAGAGGGCTATAGAAGGTAAATATATAAAAAGAAGACGAGGGAAGGTAGATAGGGGGGCAACGAGGAGGTAGATTTAAGTGCTATATACTATTGTGCCTTCGAAGTGCTAAAAGGGTAGGATAATAGAGGATAAAGTCTATTAACTGCCTAGCGACGAAGGTAGCACTACTAGATATACGTAACTACTACGACTTTCCCTACTATAAGGTTAAAAGAGGTCTACGGACTTAGGCGTTTACCGAGCGTATAAACTACTAGTGTCGTTATAGACGTATAACTCGGACTCGCGGCGCTAGTAATAAGGTAAATAGTAAGCGGCTCGCGTAGAGTACGCCGGATTATAGTAAGTTAATTAGACTAGCGGCGTTCGGCTTATAGTAAGGGCGTTAGAGCGTAGAGTAGTAATTAGATGCTAACTTCTCGTAGACTATAAGGCGTTAATTGCGGTTATCTACTACTACCGTAATACGTTTAGCAAGTAGCTAACGAATGTAGTAGTAGAGTATACGCGAGACAAACGAGGCTCGGCCGGAAACTACTACTACTCGTTAGCAGTTATAGACGCTCGAGGCGTAAACGAGGGCCTTCGAGAGGTTATTAAGCTAATAGTAGATATTAACCCCAAGCCGTCCGCGCTAAAGAAGGCGCTAAAAAGTAATATACGAGTGTCTAATACTAGTACCGACTTCCTTACGGAGGATCGGATCTATAGTATTAATTGTCTAGTAGTCGATAAGGCTCGTAATATACGTCGCGCTAGAGTTTATGCTAGTAATGCTCGAGCGTAGATTGCTAAGGTTATCCGAGAAGCCTATAACTCTAGTATTCGCGCTAAAGAGGTAATAGTAATAGACGGCAAGGCGTTAGTGCGAGGACTAGTATTCGCGGCTAACTAGTAGTTAAATTACCTTAATAATCCACTATGCAGTTAGCTCTTCCTTATAGATAGTATATATAGAGCGTACGAGTTAAAATAGATCCTCTTTACTATCGACTACATTACCTCCGAGGGCGTATAGCTACCGCTCGGTTAGTTTATTACGTAGAATTAGAAGGCTTACCTTATCGCTCCTTACATCGCATAGCTGCGTAAGTAGGTACTAGAGTAGAAGCCGGCTATCGCGGTAACGGACAATTCGAGCGCCGAGTAGCGTACTATTCGTAAGGCCTTTACCGAGTAAGGTATCGACTAATATCTATACTAGAAGCACGTAAAAGAGACGTTGTTAAGGAAGTTTCCTTTAAGGGGATTCTCGGCTAAGTTCTTAGTCCTACTAAAGGCGTTATATTCGGCTAACACTCGCGCTAAGTATAGTAAGGCGCTCGAGAAGATAGATACGATACTCGTAGAGCGTAGTAAGGACGATAAGCGGCGGTATCTACGTAAGAACTAGTCGTTAGAGATGTTAGTATAGTGGGCTCGGTAGGCTCGGATTAAAAATACTTTGCTCTTAAGGGTAAGTTAGTATCCTTTTTCGAATTTATAATTAGTTCGACGCCGTGTAAAGTCGACGCTTAACTACATTCGGACGGTAGCGTTGTCGACAAAACGTCGTTTCCTTATTAACTTTAAAGCTATTTCTAACTCCTTTCGTAGTGCTCTACTACTAACGCCGCTAAAGGCTACTACTCCGGTATTAAGAACGAGGGCAACAAGAAGAGGATGCTAACATAGTCCTTATACGGACTAATACTCTATATTAAGGCGAGCTACTAACGAGCCTTCGACAAGTAGAGAAAGGAGCTTTATAGCTAAGCTAAGAGCAACCTTTAAAAGCCGGCTACTACCGATACTAACAATTCGGCTACTTACCTCTATAACGCACTAAGGACTTCCTTCTAGTAGAAGCATAGACTCGATCCTCTACGGTTTTTCCTACGAGCCTTATAGCGAGCGATGTTAAAGGAATAGAATTAAGCTAAGAGCCTAAGACTAATAAAATAAGCGGCAAACCCCTCTAGAAGTACTTCTATCGATCCTTTAATAACGACGTTGCACTAACCTATTAGTGCGTTTATTAGCGTAAGATCTACGGGCCTTATAAGTATATGCTTCGTAACTATCGGTTTAATAACTATCCTCTTACGTAGCGGTAGTTACGTATAATAGTCGCTCGTTAGCCGCTCTACTATAACGCTATAGAGATTCTAGATAGTTAGCTATAGCACGAGCGTAACTATAACATAGAGCTATACGATAAGGACGATGCCGAGCCTACTACTATTAACCCTCTTCTACGTAGCTTAAAGGATTATCTTAGTAGAGTTAGTAAGGATTTAAAGAACGCCTTCTACGGCATTAAGGATAATAAGGTAGTCGATAAGGTAGCGTCGTTAAGTTACGAGCATAAGTATAGTTTCTTTAGTATATAAAGAACGCTATTTAAGAGCATACTAACTATACTATTTACGACTAGATTGCCGCTAGCTAGCCGGACGTCTTCCTTATACCTTATACGATAAGGACGAAGAAGGTAGTTTATACGCTATTACTACTGCTAGCCTTTACGCTATTGCCGAAACCTCTACTACCGCTAGCCTTTACGCTAGTACCTCTACTACCGCTAGCCCTTACGCTAGTGCCTCTACTACCGCTAGCCCTTACGCTAGTACCTCTACTACCGCTAGCCCTTACGCTAGTACCTCTACTAGCTCTACTCGTATACTAGCGGATATCGACATTACCTCGCTAGCGTTAACGTAAGAGCTTAAATCGTTAGCTAGTAAGGAATATAAGCCCTTACTACTAAAAAACTCGAGGAGTTTCTCGAGCTCTAATTAGCTAACGAGCGGAAGCTAATAACCTCTATAATCGACGAATTACGGCGGCGTAGACCTCCTTAAATCGCTTCTAAAGTAGTTACTATAGCGTTTTACGCCCACGCCTATTATATAGGCTACTACCTTAACTGTTATATAGTTGCCTATTAAATAGGCTGTTTTGCCTATTACATAGGCGGCTAATAATACCCCTATCGTTACTAACAATCTACTAAGCGACGACGATAACTACTTCTTCGAGATAGATAATATACTACCTTTTTAGCTAGTTCTATAGCTAGCTAACGCCTTAACTCCGACCTTAATTGCTAAGTTTAAGAGGCTATAGCACGTATGTTAATTAATTAATTACTACTTTACGAAGACGAAGCTAGACGATTTAATAGACGATAGTATAGACGATAGTGCGATATTAGCTATAATAAGGACGCTATTACTAGGAAAACAAAGGAAGGATTAATAGTAGTAGAGCGGCTAAGCAGTTAAGCGGTTATTACTAGTATACCGCTATAGTTACTAACTACTATAGCAACCGGATTACTACCTTCCGAGATTGTATATAATACTTATTTAACGTTGTATTTAGCGTGAATATAGCACCCCTTATAGTAGTACAAGGGAGCATATCGATAGGCGGACACGACTAACCGATATAAGTAGTAAGAAGATAGTTAATTAGTTAGTTAGTTAGTTAGTACATTATTTATATAGTATAGCCGGCTAGAGAACCCGTTAAGTTACGTAGCTTGAAATCTAGGTAACAAACCGTAGCCCGCCCCCACTAAGTGGAAAACCTTTCCCCCCCTCGCCGTCGCCCTCTATTAACGCCCCTCGAAGTTTTAATAAGTTGCCTCCGAGGTATAAAATTCTTAAAGGATTCCCACGAAAAACAAAACGCCGAGTTCTGGAGAGAAAATAGAAGTCCCCGTCGGCTGAAAAAGTACCCAACACTGCTAGGCTGCTTTGGGCCCGTGCTTTGGAAGGAAGTGGTGGGAGGTGTGTAGGAGGTAGCGAGAATGAGTGTCCCCGACAAAACCAGGACACACCAGCCGAAGAAGAGAGATGGTTATTTAAAGCCTTATATTAGTCTAGTCAAATATCACTTCCTGCCTGAGGCATGCACCATCCACATCACCAGCGTCCAATCAAACATCGATACACAATTGACGGCTCAAGCTCAAGTTAACAACTCTTTCCCGCCCAAAAAACCGCTGCAGTCAACGAGGATCCAACGAGCTGCACTGCTTCTCACTCCTCGCTTCTCGCTCCTCGCTTCTCGCTTCTCGCTCCTCGCTTCTCTCGCGTGTATATATATACATTCAACTCTCCCACGATGCTGCACAGCTAAAGTACACTAACCATCTCATACACATACACATACACATACACATACGCATACACATACGCATACACATCCACATACGCATACACATACACACATACGCATCCACACCTCCCCACTCAACCTCCCTCTCTCTCCACCCCGAAAAAAAAACCCCCCACCAATCGCTCATGCCCCCCCCCCCCCAAAAATGTCCAATCCTACCACTTCCCACCCACCACCAACCGTTCATCTCACGACCTCAACTCCTTTCAAAGCGCCGTCCCGACCCCCACCTCCAAACTCCCATTCTTCCCATGCGTCCTCATCGGCAACGTCGCCCTCTCGACCGCCCCGCCCTCCCTCGGCACAGCGTGCTCCACCTCCTCCTCCCCCCCCTCTCGAGTCACGACCTTCCCCCCCTCAAACACGCTCCCCACCACCGGCGCCGTCCCGCTCAACACCGCCCCTTCCCCCAACGGATCCGTCGACTTGCCCCCTCCCCCAATCACCGTCTGTCCGTTCAACACCACCCCTTCTCCACCACCAACCCCTCCCCTAACCCTCCCCTGCGCGGGACTCGTCCCCTCGTGCCAGAAATGCATCTCCACCCCCCGCTCCCCCCGCGTCCCCTCAATGATCCACTCCCGATCCCGTTCGAGCCGGGGAGGATGCACCCACGTCCGTTCACTCCTCTCCACGCCGTCGTCGTCGATCCATTCTCTCGCGTCGCCGTCGGTGCCTTCGAACCGCCGCGCCGTGAAGACGGCGGGTATGATGGGCGCCGAGGGGATATCTCGTCGCTGTGCCGTCGTGTTGTGGGGGGTCGAGGATGTGGTGATCACGGCTCTCGGGTCGAAATTTCGCACGGCGTCCGCGATGGCGCGGTTCAGGCCTTCGGCGACGGCTCGTCCGCCGGGTATCTCTTCCACGCCGAGTTCTCTCAGTCCGAGTTTTCCGTCTGCGCCGGGGACTTGGACGTAGTGTCTCGCGGGCAAGACTTCGAATTCCAACACGGGGAGGACGCGGTGGTAGACGTCGTGGTTGTGGATTTCGCGGGTGATTTCTTGGGTGATGATTTCGTGGACTTTGGGCTGGACGGTCTCGTGCACCACGGCTGGAGCGTATTGGGTGTGTACTGTTGTGTCGACGGTGTTGGAGATGTCGATCTCGGACGGCAAGCGTGCCAGAGTGTTCAATTGCTCGGGTGCAGACGGGGATGCAAGGTGCGCGAATTCGTCGCCTAGCACATTCGGCGTGGGAGGGTCGGCGTATGCGTTGAGGGTATATTCTTGTGGTTGATACTGCTGTTGCGCCGCTCGACCTCGCATTGACGAATCTGCGGTTTTGCCATTCGTGAGACCGTGCTTTTCATGGCGAGCAGCGTCGTCACGGCTCGACCGAGGGACGTTTGGCAACGCTTTCTGGTCGGCTCCGCTGACTCTGCGACTGTGGACTTTTTCACGACCGCGACTGAGAGCGCGGCGGAGGAAGCCCATTGATCCTGTGTGATCTTTCTTGGCTGGTTCGGGAGATGGGCCACTTTCTGCGAATGATCGCAAGTCCTCGACACTTCGCTTGTGCGTTAGAGATCGTCGGTGTTCGGGTTCGGGGGATTGATCGAAATGGCGAGTATGTGCGTCGATGGATCGGCGAGTGTCGTCTACGGCTGGACTGCGACTGACTGGCTCGGGAGCGACCAGGCGGACGGTGGAGGGAGGTATGTGATGGTCGATGTTCCAGGTAGCGACTGATTCAGCATAAGGATCGTTCTGTGGTCCGAAGAGAGTGGCCGCAGCTGGCACGGGCACAGGCTTTCGGCGGATTTCCGTGCTCTGCGGTCGTCGAGTGGTGTCGCTGCCGATTCGAGGGCGAGGGGAAAAATTGGTTTCGTCTTTGGTGCCGATGATGGAGGGAGGGTTCGAGATTGACGTCATATGATTGAGGTTGAGGTCCAGGGATGGATCACGATGTCTGAGACGAGGATGATGGTGGTAGGAAGGAAGCTGGAGTGGTCTGGAAGGGAGCGGGCCGTTTTGAGAACGGTTTCGGGGAGATGTGATGAGTTGATGGCCGTCAGGAGGAGATGAGGTGGTGGATGAACAGGGCTGCGTCGTCGTCACGATTTGCGATGCGGGTTGGGAGAGCGAACGGGCTGATTAAGACAACCCAGCGGTCGATTAGCCGGAGGACATTACTCAGAGACGGAAGCGTATTGATGTCCGATTATTAGAGGGAGATGGATGAAATGTTGCGCGGGCAGCGATGAAGTCGGGGAAGATTGGTTAGACACCAAGGTGCAAACGACCAAGACATCGCATTACATTTACCGTGCCGTCGGACATCGCTCCAGAGGGCTCGCAGGGAGAGCTGCGAACTTTTCCTCCGCACGTGCCTCTCCCGCGGAGGAGTCGAGCATTGAGCCTGTGGAGGTCTGGACTCGTCGGAGACATGTTGTGCGCCGGTTGAGTCGCGGTCATGATGATGGTGTGCAGTGGCGGACGCGGAGGGGGATTGCGGTCGGAGTACGCGAGAGGTGGCGGAGATGGCGGCATCGCTGGCGGTCGGAGTGGACTCATGGTGGTGGTGGGATGCATCGGAGTCCGCGATGGAGGCGGACGTTCGAGACCATCGGCGGCGGTGGTGGAAGGGCATGTTGTGTGAGTGAGACGGGGGATGGGGAGGTGCCCTGCCCTGGGTGAGCTGCTCGAGCAGCATTTGCCCTACCCAAGGTACCTTGGCCGCGCACTGTTTCCTCTTTCCGTGAGACAATGGAGGTAAGCTCGGGGTTGTTGATCATTGATGATTGCTGCAAGACACGGCAGGAAAGACGCGGTGGAGCTGCGTCATGATTTCTTGCCGGTATTCTCCAGCTGTACCTCATACCTCAGGGCTCCATCTTCGTTCTCATCCTTCTCGTATACATAGCTGCAATTCATTCCTGGCTTCTCGGCCAAGAGCCGGCCACGTGGACAGTGGTAGAAATCCCGGCAATTGATCCCGCACACAGACGCGCCATCTAGATAATTCTGCTCTGGATCTCTGCATCTCGATACTTTGATATTTGAGTTCGGAGGTGTCGATCGGCGAGATGACGCAGCGGAGAGAGCTCACCTGAGCAATTGGACCCTCTTTCAGCCACCACGGCACTGTCTCCGCCCACGGCCAAGATTTCCTGAGCGGTGCAGTGCAGTGTGCTGTCTGGCCGCGACGCCTCGTTGACGCCTCACCAGATTGTACAGGGTTCGGAGGCGGGTGGTCAATGTATTGAATGGTCTTGCATGTATCGGACCAAGTGAGGTTGATGTGTGGCAGGCAGGGCAGGCTACAGGGGAGAGTATTTCCAGGGAACCGGACGGGGACCCTGGTCTTCGTCATGGGAGGTTGTGTGGTTCACGATCCTTGACAGCTGGGCATGTCCTCTCTTCCACGCTTCTCTTGGAACGCTTATCGACATCGACACGTCCTTTCCCCCCCGCTGGCCAGGCAGGATGAGTTCATCTAATCCCCACCGCGAAGCACTCTATCCACTCCATCGACCCGAATACCTGGCAGTCGGCTGAGAGAAGTGGGCATAAGATCGTCCAGCTCATGCACTCATATCCGTGGGGGCCGATATTGACGCCATTCTCCCGGATCTACCTGTAGCTTTCCCAGGAGTGCCGCCGTTGCCCGTGCCACATCATGTTTCTCGCTTCTGACAAACACCATCACCTCACACACTACTCAACCTCGACCGATCCGCCACGGCGTACTCCTCCTGATGCATCTTCCCGTCTAGGTCATTTTCATTGGGCCAGCATTTCTCCGCCAGCAATCCGACCATCTCCACCGTTCGGGGCGTGGCGGACAGAGTGTGAAGCATCCCTCCAACCACAAAAAGCTTGCGAGATGAACCGCCGAAACTTGGTACACTCTCCAGCGCTACGACATCATCCCGCAGACGGCATTTGCGTCGTGGTGATTTGCATGCACGTTGCTGGGGGCGAGCTCGTGACGAACCATTCCATTTGATTTTCATGCACATGTCTGATCGACCGTCCAGACCAACCGTGGCTGAGCTGAGGTGACCTCGAAAGTGGAGGAGGGGCAGGAAATGGCTAGAAGACGGTCTTCTCATACTACCTCGTGCTCCACTCTTCCCTCCCATTGTTGACTAACCCGCATCATCATCATAGACAGGGCCGTGAGTGAGAGGAAGGAAGTAGGAAGCCGCTGCCCGCATATGCCACCAACCCGGGCATCGTTGAGACAAGTGGAAGGCACCACCACGTCATAACATCCAGAAGCTGAGGTAGCGGCTACATCACCGCGAAGAGGTAGGTACTACATATACTTCCACTCCCATTCAATCCTCACTCTCCCTCTCCATCACACCGACATCAATTCACTACCAGATATCCTACCCACCAGTACCGATATCCCTACCACCAATACCTACACACCCTTCCAATCAAACACAACACCATCACAATGGATCAGGCCAAGCAAGCAGTTAAGGGCTTCATGTCCAAGTCTGGTCACCACGACACCACCGTCCACGAGACCGTCGCACCCGTACGTTGTGATGCTCACTCTTGTAACCAGTCCATCAGTCCATCCTCTAACGCTCACCTTCACAGGCCGTCAAGCACGAGACCATTGTCAAGAAGGAGCATGAGAATGTGACTACTGCCGTGGACCAGGAGATCCACCAGGACCACTACCACACCTCCGTCCAGCCCATCGCCGACAAGGAGGTCCTTCCCGAGCAACACCACCACAACATCGTCCCCGTCGAGCACCGCTCGTTCGAGCATGACAACGCCAAGGAGAACGAGCGCCGTCTGGCAGAGGAGCGTGCTCAGTTCAAGGACACGACCACCCGCGTCGAGGCTGACAAGACTCGCGCTGCTGGCGCCGCCGTCTCTGGCGAGCACATCCACCACGTATGTGTATCGACTTCCTCACTTCTTGATCTCTTCATTAACAACCCTCCCAGCACGTCCACGAGACCATCCAGCCTGTTATGAACAAGCAGACCATCGAGCCTCACGTCGTGCACACCACCGTCCCAATCCACGAGGTCCACCACAACGCTGCTCAGCACCATGCCACCTCCGAGCTCCCACCAGTCTCCATGTCCGAGTACAAGAAGCAGGGTGGTGTCCTCACCGGCCGCGAGGAGCGCTACGACGGCTTCGAGGGTGAGCCTCGCTCTGTCGGTGGTGCCGCTCTCGGAACACACACCAACGCCACGGGCACACACGGAACCACCTCCGGCCTGTCCAGCACCCACGGCTCTTCCACACACGGCACCAGCCAAGAGAAGCCATCGCTCAAGGACAAGCTCAACCCCAAGACCGACGCTGACCGCGACGGCAAGGTCGGCATCATGGACTAGACGTCCCATGCTTCCGATCCGTCCGCTTTGGGTTCCGCATTGCAGCCACAGCCATTCTTGACTCGCGTTCCTACTTTGGTTTCCTCTTCCACTTCTTCGTCTCCACCTCCACCTCTTCAGCACCAGTCAACTCAGCACTTTGATCAGCAGCCACAAACACCGCAGCGTTCGCCTTCTCCTCCACCGCAGCGCTCGCCTTCTCCTCCACCTGCGCCTGTGTCCAGGACTCCCACCTCCCCGAGTCCCGGTCCGCTGATGAAAACACCAACAATCCCTCACGCCCACCACTCCGGTCTGCCATATGCCCCCCCAACTCCGGCCCCAACTCCGCCAGTTGAGATTGCCCCGCGATCCCCACCGGCCCCAGCTCCGCAGACCCCTGTTCCAGTCCCGCCACCAGCCCTTCCCTCGTCCACGCCCGGACTTGATCTGCTCCGACCAAAGACATATATCTCGCAGCACACCTACTCGCGGGCTCATCCAGCTGGATCAAGACCTACCACGCCCAGTCCGTTGAGGCAGGGAGAGAGCGCAAGTGGAACTGAGAAGCCGTTGCCCGAGACCCCGAAGAATTGAAGAAGAAGTCATCGAGACGACGATGATGGAATGATGTTGCTTTCAGGAAGGATGGGTGGACGGATGTCCCGATGATCTCACAAAATTATACCACGGCTTGTATTATTAGCTCCCGTCCGTTTTTGTACCTAGCGCAGCGTGATGATGATAGCGAATACCTATTGTTACGACGACGACTCTACCTACCCTTTACCTCTGTTCTGTGTTCTGTACTTATCATGTCTACTTGCCTTATATATATCGTTTATAGAAGTGTCCTTTTAGTATATAATTGAAAGTGAAGAAAGTATCGGACATCGTCGAAAGCACGTCATCGCAAGTGTGTCATCGAACGAGAGCAGTAGAGTGTGTAGGTTAATCTCTATTAAAAACTATAGCCCCTTCTCCCGGGCGAATGTCGGTTTCTCTCTCATCGATTCAACGCTCGTGGCTGTCCTCGTTGTTTCGTCGATGAAGTGGGAAAGAAAGATGAAGCGGGGAAAAGGGTCGGAGGTGAAAATCACCAGACGGCGTTGGGGTTTCTTTTCGATGTCGTGAGTGAGTGACGGAAGACGCGGAGAGGGTTTTTTTCTTCAGAAAGCGGTGCGCATTCGGATTCCGCGTCGGTGTCGGTGTGTTGGGATGATTTCTGTTCGGCGAGGAAGGGAGGGAGGGAGCTAGTAATACCCTCCTCCTCCTCCTCCTCCTCCTCCTCCTCCTCCTCCTCCTCCCCCTCCTCCCCCTCCCACTCCCCCTTCCCCTCCTCCATTCCCACCATTCGTCGAAGGTCCATGCTCACCACCACCACCACCACCACCATCAAGATCCATCAACTCCTCAAACCCCACGTGATTCCCACCCCCCTCCTCCGCCGTCTCAAACCTCGGATCGATCCCCACGTCCCCTCCTCCGACGATCCCACCTTGCTCCTCGCCCCCGCCACCCGGCACTTGCACACCCTCCCAAAACCTCACACCATCCGGCAAACTCCTCCCAAACGCTTCCCCCCTCGTCCGCCTAAGAACGTCCACCCGCGGCAACACGGGCATGCCCTCGGTGCGATTGCTATTCACGCAATCCCCCCTTCCATTCATCCATAAGCTCGCCTCGCCGATTTCTCCCTTCCGCTGGGCTTCGGCCCATTTGTCCGCTTCGAGAACGTTAGGCAGGATGCGGGAGGCTTCGTACCAGCGGCCTTTGATGCCGTCGAGGGGGATGGTTGCTCGCGGGTGTCGGAGGGACCAGTAGGATGCGGTATGGCGGGCGGGAATGCTGCGCGCGTTGCGGTACGCGAGGTCGGAGGTCAGACGCGGTGGGAGGTGGGGGTTGGAGTGCGGGGAGGCCGGGGTGGGTTGGGAGGGGTCGGAGTGTTTGGTTGCGAGGAGGGCGTAGATGTCACCTTGGAGAGCGGGGGGTTGTGAGGGGTTGGGAGAGGGGAGGATAGCGTGAAGGACGAGGATGTCGGTTCCTGAGCCTTGATGGAGACGTAGGGGTTCGCCGAGCCAGACCTTTTCGCAGCCGAGGTAGAGGCCGGGGATGGAAGTGGAGGGCGAGATGGGAGGGAGGAGAGTGTAGGATGCGTCGACCATCTTGGCGGCGAGGATGGAGCCGTCGACTTCCGGATCGCCGGGGCCGTAGCGCTTAGCGAGGAGACCGGTCCAGTCTGCGTTTTCGTAGGTGGGTGGGTGGGCGAGCTGGTTGATACTATCGTGGGTGAATTTGGGGACGGACCAGGCGAGCCAGGGGCGGATTGCGGCCTCGTTGTTTTGAGTGACGGTCCGAGGGTAGCGAGGAGGGTAGTCGAACGGTGGGTAGGTCAAAGGTTGGATGGAGTAGTGTTTGTTGTTGGAGCCCGGTGGGTTGTACCATCGTCGGAGGATGGCGCCTAGACCCCATGATACCGAGCCGCGTTGAAACCAGACGAGTTCGCCCGGCCGATACATGAAGGTGTGGTATTGACTGTCGATGGATTGATCCTCGCATTGCTTGGATGGAAGCGGTGTGGGAGTCGGGCGTTGTGTTTGCGGTATCTGCACCTGGGTCTGCGGTCGATGGGCGATGGACGGCTCCTGTTTGACCACTGGCTTGGATGCCTGAGTACTTGCAGGGCGAGACACTGGCGGTTGTTGTACAGCTTTCGGTGCTTCAACAGGCTTGGGCTTTATACCGAGACTCTCCAGATCTTCCGGCGAGCAGATCTTACAGCTGCAGTTGTCTGGATCACCACTCTCATCCGTTGCCAGCCATAACACATGCGCGAAGAAGTCTGCCGGGCTGCGATAACGCTTCTTCCTCCCCTGAGGATGTCCATACAGATATGCGTCTTGTCGATCATTCCCACCAGCGGCGTGTGTCTTGCTCTTGATCTCCAGCTTGCCGTCCACCACTTTCCTCTTGACATGTTCGTACAGGCGGTAGTTCTCCGGAAAGGTAGCAAGAATGTAGCCACTATCTGTGGTGGTGTTGTATCAGCATCCCGAGTCTCAATGTCCGTGTTTCATCCCGTATACACACCTGCATTCTTGTCCTTGTACTTGAGCTCTCTCGCCAGCATCCCACCTATCTTTCTTCGCCAGTCGAGATGTTTAGGCTCGTCTGGTTGGACTTCGCGATAGTAGTCGCTGATGCCATTCTTGTCGGGCTTTTGATCCAGTTGCTCGGCCGTGGGTTCATTCTTCTCTTTCCGAGAATGTGCTGTGATTGCGAGCTTGCCATCGCTGCGGCGGATGTAGACGGGGTAGAAGGGTGCCATATTGGATGGCTGTGATGCTCGAAATCGATGGGCAACTTGTTCACTTCATGGTGAATACAATGCAGTTACGGCAGCTTCAATGCATGACCAGGCTTGGGATATCGATATCGCACTGTGCGGTGGGTTGGTCAAGCAGATGAACCATGGAACTGCATTGGATTGGTGACGGAATTTGGAAGTCGCGAAAGTCGGTAGAGCTTAGGTTCGGAATGTCTTGCTAGCGCGATCTTGCCGAGAGCCTATTTGCGTGTCTACGGACTGGACCTCCGAGAAGAGACGAGCAAGTCCTTCACTTGCACGAATTGATCATGGCAGGCTCGGATATGAGGTAAAGCGTTGGGTACTCTGAGCTGTTCTGAGAGCCGTCCAAAGAGAATGCAGCCATGGAAGATGCTGCAAGTCACGCCGTTTGTCGGCTGTTTAGATTCTGCCTCACGAGTCGACGACAGCAGCGCGCCGTATCTTGAACAGCGGCTCTAGAATCAGTCCATATACATGTACGACTATGGATCCAGCATGCAATGCGCAGCCACAAGTACGACCCACTGGCATCCTCATTGCTGCCCCTCAGATCCATATCCTCTGGAATAGAGTTCCGGATAAAGCCATGCTAGCGTCCTGCAGGAACCCTGAAGAGCGCCGCGGCTAAAAACGCGAGGCGATCGCGTCTCCCCGGAGATTATTTCGTGTTTGTCGAAATGGAAGATCTGGTCGCTTTGCCACATCAAATCCCCGTCGACACGCTGGAACTTTGCGACGACACGACATTGGCAGATACAACACAAATCGACGACTCTCTCTCCCGGTGCGAGAGCCACTGTTGACACTACGACCGGCGGCGGCGGCTTCATCCCTTGGTTGCCGAGGAGTGACTCGAATCGCTGCATTGGCTTCATTCACTCCCCACACACGAGAGCGGCGACGTCCATCTGCGAATTCGGAAGCCTGCATCGACTGTCCGCAAACATGGAGCCAATCGACCTCACCTCCCCTCCCGGTACACCTCCGCACAAGAAGCGCAGAGTCGCCCCTCTTGTCCCAGTCCTGCCACGCATGTCGAGTTCGGACTTACTCGCCCAATTCGGCGCCCATCAGTCGCCCGCATCCATCCGCAAGATGGAACGCGAGACCGCAGGCCACCGTCTGAGAGGCACAGCTGCAGTGTCATACGCAGAGTCGCCGACATCGACCACCGAGAATTCACCATCGAAAGCCTCGGACTTTGATGACACGCCGCAGCCATACAAAGGCTATGACGATGAGCCCAGCGAGTCGGAAGACAGCGAAGATGAGCTCGCTGAAGATACTATTCGTGTCGTACCGCGCGGTTCTGCTGCCCAACTCGCCGCTCGCGAGCTCCCTCCACGCTCGAGACGAGCCAACGTCAGCTACGAGACGGTCGATCACACGACCACGAAGAAGAAGTCCTATCGCAAGTCAAATAACGGCAAACGCAGCAAGACGCTTCTTACATCCGACACTGCCCATCCCAAGCAAGTGAAGAAAGAGACTGCGCGCGGCAAAGTCCGTGCCGACATTGCCGCCTACACCAAACCGAAGCGTGATGCGTTTCTCCTGGCCAACAAGTCATACTTTCAACCGCTTCTCCCAGACAACAGCTACATCGACAAACTCGAGCGCATCAATGCCATGGCTGGCAAGGACGAACCGGAAGAGCATCCATATGCCAATCTTGCCGAGCAGCCGAAGGAGGTCACAGCCGTGATGAAGCCATATCAGTTGGAGGGACTGTCATTCCTGGTTCACATGTATGAGAATGGTGTGTCGTCCATCTTGGGTGACGAGATGGGATTGGGAAAGACACTTCAGACACTGTCACTCTTCCAGTACCTCGTCGAGAACAAGCCTACGACCGGTGAGCATCGACCGAACATGGTCGTCTGCCCACTCAGCGTGTTGTCTTCCTGGATCGCCGAGTCGAGGAAGTGGGTACCTGGCCTCAATGTCGTCCGGTTCCATGGACCTGTCAACGAGCGCCTCCGCCTGAAGCAAGATATGCTGGAGAAAAAGACTCGATTCGACAGGACACATGACCCGGAAGACCGCGTCGACTTGGTCGTGACAACGTACGAGACCTTCACCGCAGAGCAGACGTGGTTCAAGCGTGTTTTCGTGTGGCGCTACTGTGTGCTCGATGAGGGTCACAAGATCAAGAACGAGAAGTCGGATATCTCATCCGCCCTGCACGGTCTCAGCGCAGAGTACCGCTTGCTGCTCACTGGCACACCTCTTCAGAACAACCTCAAGGAGATGTGGGCGCTTCTGCATTGGCTGTTCCCCGAGGTCTTCACAATCGACACCGCCGATGAGTTCCGCAAGGCATTCGACCTGACCAAAGGAACTGTTTCTACTAGCTTCATGGACGATGCTCGTCGTCTGCTGGAGCTCATCATGATTCGTCGTATGAAGAATACCCCCGGTGTCAACCTCGATCTGCCAGAGAAGGAAGAAGTCGTCCTGTTCGTCCCGCTCACACCTATGCAGCGCTTCTGGTATACTCGGCTCCTGACCAAGGATAACGGCACGCTCGACGATGTCTTCACCGATGCCAAGGCCAAAGAAGAGCAAGCATTGAAGCAAGAGAAGAATGACGACCAGATGCTACTGTTGGAAAAGGCCAACGCTGCATTGGGCAAAGCTGAAAAATTGGATGATAGTGATATCTGGGCGGAAAGCAAGGCCATCATGCAGGAAGCGCTTCAAGTGGAGGAGGAGCCAGATACGCAGAAGAAGAACGCCTGGCAGAAGTTGATGAATCTGCTCATGCAACTTCGCAAGGTCTGCATCCACCCATACATGGTGCCTCACGCCGCACCGCCCATGTACGACATTGGCAACCACATCATGAACGCTTCGGCCAAGTTCATCGTGTTGGACAAGATGCTTGAAGAGCTGGTGGTCAAGCAGAGGAAGAAGGTGTTGATCTTCTCCGGCTTTACTCGGGCGTTGGATCTGGTGGAAGAGCTGCTCGCATTGAAAGGCGCCAACAGTCACGATGCGCCCTTCCGTCACGCGCGCCTCGATGGCAGCACTGCTCGTGCCCAGCGCAACCTCAGCATCCGCATGTTCAACGATATGCGCTCCGACTGCAACGTCATGCTACTGTCAACCCGCGCTGGAGGTCTCGGCATCAACCTCACCTCCGCCAACGATGTCATCTTCATCGACGACGATTGGAACCCACAAGTTACCCTCCAAGCCGAAGCTCGCGCTCACCGCATCGGACAGAAGAACAAAGTCACCGTCTACAAACTCTGCACGCAAGGCACTGTTGAAGAGCAAATGCAAGGCCGCATCCGCAAGAAGCTCTACCTCTCCGCGAAGATCACCGAGAGCATGCGCAACCTGCATTCCGAAAACAACGCCGACAAGAAACGCAAGCGTCGCACCACGAATGGTCCGGCCGCTAATGACGACGACGCCCCTCATCTCGACACGGCCTCGCTGCAATCCCTCATCCGCCGCGGCGCCCAAACCCTCGCCCGTCCGGAGATTGAAGTCAAAGAGCTGCTAAACTGGGACTGGCCAACCACCCTCCAGAAGTGCAAAGACCAACCCTTCGACTCCGCCGCCGCGCCTACGTCCACCTCCAAAGAGGAAGGCCCCGCCATCGACGAACAAACCTGGCTCTCCTCGATGGAAAAGGTTCAGACCGCCATCTTCGACGGCAAGAAACACCAAAAGGCCCTCCTCGCCCAGGCCGCCATCCCCACGGACCTCACCCGCTCCGACCGCCGCGTCGGCAAGAATACCACCGTCGAAATCGACGGCTTCATGATCGACAAGAACTCGCTCCTCTGCGGCGACTGGGAAGCTGTGCCCACCTTGGCCGGCAAAGATCCCCGCCTCGCGTCGCCGAAACGTGAGAAGCGGGAGCCCATCAATCATCAGGACTTCTGCCAAGCGTGCTGGGTCGGTCCGGATAGCACACGCGGCGAGCTCCTCGACTGCACACGCTGTCCGCGAGTGATCCATCAACACTGCATCCCCGAAGGTAGTCTCACCGGTGGCATCAACAAGAACTGGACCTTCACATGCACCCAACACGCGTGTCGCGACTGCGGCGCCAAAACCGCCGACGCCGGCGGCGTCATCTTCCGCTGCCGCTGGTGCGAAGCCGGGTACTGCGAAGACTGCCTCGATTGGGACAAGGCGAATCTCGTCGGCCACGAGATTCCCGAATTCGGACTCCTCAATTTCGGGCGGGTGGATCAGGCTTTCTACATTGAATGCCATGGGTGCGTGGAGAAGTGGGAGGTGGATCCCGCGGAGAAGAGGGAGGTAGAGATGCAGAAGGGACGGATTGACGAGGCGTGGGGTGTGGAGGTTTAGTTGCGGGAGAGGGAGATGATGATGGATGGGGAGGGAGGGCAGGTGCGGGGTGGAGCGGGGATGGCGATGGAGACGCCGGATACGGTCAGTGAGGCTGTTACGCCGATTGGGGGTGGGGAGGTGGTGGATTTGACGGGCAGTGGGTTGGAGGAGGTGAAGGGGAGGAGTGGGAGGAAGAAGACGCCGGGGAGTGGAGGGAAGGAGACGGCGAAGAGGGGTGGGAAGGAGGTGAAGTTGGGTTGAGTGCGCGGCAGAGGAAGAGAATGATCTGGTATGCGATTGCGAGCTGGACAGAGCGATGGAGGCACTGCCCTTGATGAGAGAAAGGGACTTGCTTCTGATTCACCGGACGAAGTGGGACTTGCTTGATTCAGGTTGTCTGCAGTCACGTCCCTGAATGAGCAACGTTCAGCAACGTTCTCAAGTTCTCCCGACTCTCAAGTCGATCTTTAGGCCAGTCAAGCCTCCTGAAAAGTGCCCGTCGTGTCCCTCATCTCACGAGAGTGTGTGTCTGTTCAGACAAGGCGGGGAGTTGGTAGGGGAGAGGTGGAGCTGACTTGCCCGTAAGTCACTCACCAAAGCCTGCGTCGGAATGACATTCATCAAATATTGACGCTCCTGCCAATCAAAGTTTGGTTGGTGAAAACAGACCAATGCTTCCTCCAGTCCTCCGTCTCCATTCAATGGAGATCCTCCACCCTCCTATTCGAACAACATCACCTCGCTTATCACTTCCGCTCGCTGGTCTTCCTTGTCGATTCTCTCTCCGTGGTCTTCGCAATGGCCTTGGGTCTTGTGGCAGTTCGATGCGCAACTTTTCAGGACGGGGTCTGGCTTTCCTTGTGAAAGGTTGCTTCGAGTGGGGTTTGAGTCGTGATCTCTCATGTGCTGTGGATTTTGGGGCAAGGTAGGCAACAACAATTGAGCTCACGCCCTTTTGACTCGTCATACGATCTGTTTCCTCTTTCCTGTCGGGAGGTTTACTTTTCTCTTCGTCGCGAGCCCGTGTCGTTGGAATCTTCCCTTTTCTGCCCTTCAATCTTTCGGTATTTCTCACATCGCAGGAAATAACCTCAACATCTTGATCTCCACTTCCTCGACTTTGATATCCTCTCCCACGATGGACTCGACATCTGTACCAGCCCAGTACGGCCTCATCTGGGAGCTCGAAGTCTTTGGCAACCTCTCCCCCCGCTGATCCGCTGAGCCCGACATCTCCTAAATCGAAGCACTCTGTCGTTAGCACCTCCACCTCTCCCCATCGGAGCTCTGCATCGCCACCCTCCACGAGCGCGGCAGTATCAACATCCTTTACACCATCGAAGCCGAAGCAGCCGCCAGCTCCGCCGGGTCCGCGGAATGGATGTTCAACGTCTGCCTCCCCGTTGACCCTGGGCGAAAGACCAGCAGTGAAGTCGCCGCGATGCGCTTCATGAAGCAGAATACCTCGATCCCTCTCCCCAGTGTCTTGGCGTACGACGCGAGTAATCAAATTTCCCTGAGATTCGAATGGATCCTCATGGACGCCATACCCGGCACGGATTTCACGGAGGTCTGGCCGGGACTGGAGTTGTCGCGGAAACAAGACGTGGTGCGGCAGTTGGCGCGGTATCAAGCCGAACTCATCCTCTTGCGCAGTAACCTCGACTCCATCAGAAGTCTCTGTCCACCCTCCTCTTTCACACCAGATGGTGCCAACCCCTCCGCTTCTTCTTCCTCCCCACCGTACATCGGTCCCACCACCTCTCACCGCCTCTTCTGGGACCCCTCCCTCTCCGGTCGACCAGACAACATCTTCCGCCGGGGTCCCTTCGAAAGTAGCTACAACTGGCTCGCAGCCCGCCTCCATCCTCTCGGACCTCCCACAGAGGAGCCGCTGCACATCGACACCGTGACGCGGGCGCCTGACCTCGCCCACAGACTCCTCGCTCTGTTACCACAATTCTTCTCACCTGAGGAACGCCAGGAAGAAATGACGCTCCGCCACGACGAGGTCTACGAGGGGACTGTCTTTGTCGAGATGAATACAGAGGACCTTTCTCCCTCCTCCGCCGGGGATCAGGATGAGAATCCCGTCACGGCCCTCCTCGGCTGGGAACCCCTTTCCTCCCATTCCCTATGGCACGCCCTCTCCCACCCTCCCTTCTCCACGGCCGCATCCGCCTCACCCCACTTCTCCCATCCGAATATCCACCCGACCCCTCCGGCCTCGACGGCTCCACCAACCCGGACAACCTCGGCAAACCGTATAGATACTGGGAACACACGCAGGAATACGAGAGGGGTAAGCTGAGATCGGCCTGGGAGGCCGTCATGGAGGAAATTCTTGGACAGGAGTGGTGGCAGAGGGGCTGGAGGTGTGAGGAGGTGGGGTGGAAGAGGGACTTGGAATTGGCGGTTTGGTTGGCTGATGGGCCGGTTGGGGGGAGGAGGGTGGGGATCGTGGAGGAGTGGGTGGGGAGGTGGGTGGAGGGAGAGGGCGGGAGGGGGCAGGGGTTGTGAGACGCGGGTTTATGGGGTTTCGTGGAGGGGTAGTGTTCGCAATTCGCTAGCTGGCAGTATGGAATCGTCTTAATGTTATGGAAGACCAGAAGCACGAGAGCCGTGGACGGGGCACTCCCAGCCCGTCGCATCAAGCCCGCCTCGACTATATCTTCGAAGCACCTCAGACTCCCGCTGGGCGCCGAGACAAGCAAAATGTCTCACTGATACCCCGTCGGAGCCGGAGGCGTCGAGCTCGCCGAAGGGAAATTGTTGAGAGGCACCGTGATCGATAGGGTAGGCCGAGAGGTATAGCCCGAGTAACTCGCGATATCCCCGACGGCGTAGACGCATTACGCAACACCGAGCAGTAAATTTGTGCAATTGGAATTGAGCTCCGGATTGAGGAAGAGGAAATCGGGAAGTGCGAGGGAGTGGGCGAGGGAGAGTTTGCCACACGTATCTCCGGATCTGGCCTGGATCGTTGTGAGCGTGGGGCCATTGATCTTTCTCCCCAGGCGGCGAGAAGCTCGCCGGCGCTGGGGCCTTACCGTGTACCATCCACCGCAAGATCTTGTCTCGTTGAATGCGTTTGTGGGTCTTGGGAGAGCTGTGTGCGCTCCCGTGGACATGGTGACGTTGCTCGGAGCGGTGGTGTTGGAGTGGCCCCCTGGTGGGCTGCGAGGAAGAGATTGTTAGTAGCCTGAGGATCCCGGCCATGGGGATCACTCACGAGACACAGACTTGATAGTCGACGAAGCTGTTCGCATTGCGGCATAAGGGGTCGAAGTTTGGATTCCTGGCCAGGAAAGTGCACGACGCTGAGGCGGAACTGACGGGCGATGCTGCTGCATGTATCTGATAGGCGCCATGTGTACGTGGTGCAAGATGGTGGATAGCAGAGGCTGAGTTCTTTCTTGACGGCCGCGTCGAAGGTCTGGCAGCGGACATGCAGGCCATTGGCGTAGAGCATGCTGTAGGTCGATGCTCCCATGGCTTTGGCTACGGAGTTGCAGTTGTCGCCTTGCTTCAGAGTGTACGATCCAGTACACCGTGGCGGATTGCTGCGCTGTGTGGGGCTGTTGGTCGTTGCGGTAGAGTTGGTTGGACGGGAGGTGGGTGTCGCGTAAGTGTAGCCGCTTGCGCCGCAGCTTGCTGTCAGCGCAGCAAAATCGCTTGCAAGCTCGAGGTCGTAGCCGATCGGGTTGCTCAGCTGAAGAGCCCGTACACCAAGCCAGCAGTCAGAACAGCTCCGGTTCCTAAGGATCCTCCTGTCGGTAGACCATGCTAGGAACTGTGGGTCGCAGTATTCGTTGGTTGAGCTGCGAGATGTTCAATATCACTGACGTGGATGACATGAGCGCACACCTACTTATCTTTCTGACATGACAGCGTCGAGGTGCAGAGATATTGGTCCACAACAAAAGTTGCCGGATAACGGATGTCGTCGTATACAACAACGTCGGTACTCGCTGCGCATGCGTTTGCTATCTTCGTTTTTGCGACCTGCAGATCCGCCACGCAAGAGCCCGTGCAGAGAGCGTTCACTTGGTCTGAATCCAGGATCGGGTTGCTATGTATGGTCAGCAGCTGACCTCCGCCCGTCGAAGCGGACCGATCGCTGGAGCGACTGACTTGACTGAGACTCCTGGTAAGAACAGCGGACAGTGGACTGTAGTGTTCAATGCTTCCTTGCAAATCGTGCTGATCCCCGGGTGATCTGTGAAGACGAGAGATCCGTTGAGCCTTTGCGCGCACACAACCGGTCCAAGCAGTGAGATGGCGGCCAGAAGAAGCATGTCCGAGTATGGCAGTGTTCGATCCGTTCGGGGAGTGGTATGTAGAATGCAATTGGCCTTACGACAGCAGCCGTCGAAGCGACCAAGATGACTTCTTCAATTGCCTTGAGGGGGACCACCACTCTCACTGAAATGCACAAGTCGCAAGACGCCACGGATGTGCGTCCTTTGAACGGAATGAACTCCATGTGTGAGTGATCATGTCGGGAGCGCTGTGCATGCTCGCCATAGCGTGGGCCGTTTCTGCAGCACCGCCATCAGCGATCGTCGAGGGCGAGCGTAGCGTGATATTGCGATCTGGCCATTCAACTCGGTCCTCATTGAGCTTTCTGCCGTGATGTCGTCCCAGCCAGGGATCGGTGCAACAGAGTACGACGGCGAGGAACATGGGGTGAATTTGGTGCCTTAATTTCTGCCTGGCCGGATCACCTCGGGCCGCACCGACGAGTATCTAGAACGCCTCCTTTTTCTTTTGTAGTTCTACCGTACCTCACCCAGCTCTCAATCGACACAAGAATGCCTCTCAGTCACTCCGTCGCTGACACATTGTTGCGCGAAATCACTGGAGACCTTTGTACGCTTGATCGTGTTCCCACGACGCCTTGATTCATCTCCCATTGGGTGCTTCGTACCACCAAGTCGCAGGTTCTCTGATGGCCTTCGGGGTTGATGAAATTCCAGGCGCCTCTCGCTCATACGGGTGGCGGACCGGTTCGCAGCAAGAACGGCAGAAAATACCGAGAGGTCTCCTTCGTTCACGATCCATTGTTGCGACCATGACATGCCGCGATGTTGTACCAGCTGCCACTCTTGCACGAGCTCCTCGATGACTGTGACCACAGCATATAATCTCCACAACGTCCTCAGGTCTCTCTCTACGATGCTCCGAAAGTAGAAGGCATCAGCTCGCCGATGAGCTGTCGCAGCACGAGAGAGCATCTCCGGCAGAGGCTGGACCTCGACTTTGTTGTAATGCTCGCGGGGGAGGCGTCACAAGCTCATCCATGGCTACGACTTTGGTGCTGCCATAGGTTCACACCGATAAGTACGCGTTGGTCAAGCGCTCCAGACGGACCAGTCACAGTCGCCCGCGACACTGAATCGCATTTGGTATCAATCTGCTCACTCTCTCACTTGGACTTGTTACAGCTCATCATCATTCTCTGATCAAGCCTGCTGAATTGACCATACCGTCTTGTTTACTCCGTCTTATCACACAGGCGAATATATTGTCTTGTCGGCTGAAGTGCTTCCAAGAGACCCGACTCTGATCTGGTGAGCGACGATGGGAAGACTTCTGCCCATTCTGTTCATCGCTGGTGCTCTGATCTTTCTTGCAGTCAATAGTAGCTACAGGTCAGACACCGAAGCACACATCAAAGAGCTGGATACTCGCACTACCCCAATCCCTGCGTTCCAGCTCGATAATCTCGTGGTAAATATTACCACTCTGTCAAGACGAGAAGACTATACTTGCAGTCCCGCCAATCCCTGCTCAAACGGTGCCTGTTGTGGCGAATCCGGATTCTGCGGTCATGGTCCAACCTACTGCGGAACTGGATGTCTTAATCAATGCCAGGCCACCGCCGAGTGCGGACAGTTCGCCACTGTACCAGGCACCGTATGTCCCTTGATCGTGTGTTGCTCGGAATATGGTATGTGTCGATGCGATTTGGTGAGACCGAAGTTGCAAAGCTAACTCTCGAGCTGTAGGATTCTGTGGAACGTCGCAAGAAATTTGCGGCAATAAGTGCCAAAGCAACTGCGTCGAACACCCGCCTCCACCTGGCGGAAGCCTTGGACGAGTGTTTGACAAAGTCATCGGTTACTACGAGAGCTGGAGCAACGACAACGCATGCCACAAAGTACAGCCAGCGGACTTGCCATTGGACGCACTCACCCACATCAACTATGCGTTCGCGTACATCGACCCACAATCGTTTGCCA
The DNA here is from genome assembly GCA_026122155.1 of Zymoseptoria crescenta. NCBI lineage: Eukaryota > Fungi > Ascomycota > Dothideomycetes > Mycosphaerellales > Mycosphaerellaceae > Zymoseptoria > Zymoseptoria crescenta. Next base: position 68,933 of record JALRMM010000117.1, on the reverse strand, counting down.
TAGTCCCTATGGATACGGCGGCACCTGTTTCTCTGTTTGATGATTTTTTGACCACCATGAAAGAACTCAAGCCGGACCTCAAGATGTGGGTGAGCATTGGCGGGTGGACGTTCTTGGACAACGAGACCGACACTCAACCCGTCTTCGGCGATATCGCAGGCAATGTTCTGAAGCGAGCGCTTTTTGCCGTCCAATTGCTTGGTTTCATGCAAGAGCATGGATTTGACGGTGTCGACCTGGACTGGGAGTACCCCGGAGCACCAGGTCGAGGCGGCCGAAAAGAGGACACTGCCAATTATGTGTTGCTTCTCCAGGAGATGAGAGCGGTCTTCGACAATTCAGGAGGTGGAGACTTTACAACGCTGAACAGTTTGGTGCGTCAGCTAACGGGCGGTGCTGGTATGGCAGGCACATATTGGCATTACCTTCACGGCCCCCAGTTCTTTCGGGTACCTGCGTTGGTTTGATCTTCCTGGCATGCTCAACTATCGCGACTGGATGAACTTCATGACGTACGATCTTCATGGGGTGTGGGACGCGAACAATCCGATCGGTAGCATCGTTCAAGGCCACATCAATCTTACCGAAATCAAGCTTGCCGCCGAATTGTTGTGGCGTGTCGGCATTCCACCGGACAAGGTGGTTCTGGGCTTCGGATTTTATGGCCGCAGATTCGAGCTGGCGGATGCAAATTGCTCCATCCCTGGCTGTCCCTTTACTGGCGCCGCAAATCCAGGTGAGTCATTCTGCCGATACATTGAGGCGGACTGAGGCACGGCGCAAACGATAGCTAACTAGCTGTCAGCCGCAGCTGCAGGATACCTTGGTTTCTATGAAATTCAGCAAGTGTTGAAAAGTGGCGTGGTCCCCGTCCATGACGCCGAAGCTGCCGTAAACTACTTGGTCTTTGATGGTACGCAGTGGATCTCGTACGATGTTTCGATAACTCTGAAACAAAAGGTCGACTGGGCGAATGAGGTCGGCATCGATGGATCCCTCATCTGGGCTTCTGACTTGGATCACGACCAGTATTCGGCGCACGGCCGCACTGCTCGGAAGAACGATCAAGCCGACCTTCTCGCTGCAAGATGCGAATATACAGTTGGAGAATTCCAGAACATCCTACGCACAGATTATCAAAGGCCAGACCGGTGAGGACTGCAAGCTCTCGACCGGGCCTTGCATCAATATCGATGATCTTCGATCTCACGACGACGCCTGTAACGGTGGCAGCGTCGAGGGCTGGGAGGCCGCGGGATGTGGCAATAATGCTGGCAAACCGGTATGCTGCCCTTCGGCCGGCTTGTTGGGGCCCTGTACCTGACGAGGCGACAGCACTGGCGGTGCTGGAGCGCCAGGCGACTGCAACAGTCAGTGTGCCGAAGGCGACATCAACGCGGGCGGCATAGAGGGCTCCTACGGGGGAGGTTTTCTCAATGACGGGAACACCAGGAAATGTGGAAGAGGCAGAAAGGCGTTTTGCTGTGTGTCCGCGGAATTCGCATCGATTTCCCAGAAGTGCTCGCTCACCGCCTGCAATGCGAACTGCCCACAGGGCACCTCGAAAACGTTCTCCTACCAGGCCGGTTGCGGGATCGGAGGCAAAACATACTGCTGTGCCGACCCAGCACCTGTGAGCGACTGCCACTGGGTCGGCACTGGATTCGATTGTGCGGACGCCAAATGCGCTGCGAACGAGATCGAGCTTGCTCGAGACTACCTTGGTGATACCTAGCCATACGGACGCATTGAGCTTCGTAAACGGTCCACCTCCTCGTCCAAGGGCCCTGGATGCTTCTAGCATCGACAGAAAGCAATGTGTTGCAAGATTGCCCAGTTACCACCCGCTCCAGCTACATGCGCGTCGGACATCTGCAAAATCATACCAGAGCTTTGCGCCGATGATGGAGATAACGATGCATCCAATGATCTCTTGAGACGCGAGACTGCAAATGGCGCGGCGGTCTCGCCGGAAGACCTTGAAGTTCTAGCGGCCCGAAAGCCTTACGCACTGCTCCCGGGATCGCCAAATAATGTCGTGATCAGGAAAGCGGAGTATACCGGTCCGACGGACTGGTTGCGAGCGTTGAGGGCGGTGCCAAGGCAAGTCCTGCCAGTGGCGTATAGGCTCACTGTGAATTGTCTGGGGCCCACGATAGAGCCTGTGTCGATTCCTGATCTATACGATCAAAATGCTCTGCCGCTGGACATAGAGCATCCACTTGACGTAAGTCGGACGCAGCATAACAATCGTGCCATGCAAGCAAGCGGCCAACGGAAGACACAGGCGCAACTCATGAAATTTCTCATCAAGACCATGTTCACCGGCCTTCTACCATCGGGAGAGGATCCTGGAATCCCAACAATCACGCAAGCTTTCTTCGACACCTGGAACGATGATAACCCAGTGATCGGGCTACTACCGGGTGTCGGCGGTCCATCCGGACCGCAGCCATCAGATATCAGCACTCGCCTCATGAGTTGTTTTGGCTGCGACGAGTTCACGCGAGTCTTCTTTCTTCTGGATCCATCTGTGAATAACGCGAAAGGCCAAATGTTCCAACTCAATGACCCCATTGCTATATCGAGAATCGCCAGATTGGCAAGAGAAGCAATCAGCGGTGATTCATCGGACACGACTAGTGCTTTGCTCACCGCCATCAAAGTGGTCAGTCATTCCAGCCCAAACGCCGCTTCTTCCAGTCACAGTGCACAGACTGTGCGTTCGACACTGACTCGACGCAGGGCTTCGCCGTTTTCGAATACGCAAATCAACTCGGTGTACTGACACAAGGAATGGACGTCGTCAGCGGGGAAATGGGCCGTCAACTCCGCCAACTTGAGCTCGCTACCGGCACTACGAATCCTTTGCGGTGGTGGCAGGCATTCCTGCCCGACTTCGGGCAAGCCGTCAATGCGAAAGCGAATAGATGGGCTCTACGAGTCATTCAGACTGCCACCATAGCGATCGCAAACGGAAACGCGCAGCGGGTCCGAGCAGGCCTAGCACCGGCTGCTGCCACGCGGTTGATTACGGATGTCTTTGCGGACTACTCTGCGAGGGTCGCGAACTACCAGTTGCCGCCGCTGCACTAGTCGCAGAAATGAAACTGGTGAGCTAGGAAAGAATGCCGCGGGAGTCTGGAGCTGCCGACAAGGATAGCACCAAAGGATCAAATTGCGTTTCGCTCCTCTCAGCCGCCGATTCTCTTTGACTGCATCCTGGAAACCGTCAGAAGTTTCGCCGCACGTCGCAAACTTCCTCGAGGCATCTTACTCACCACACCGAGCAAACACTGATGACACCTCAAGACTCAGCGCCTCTACTCATGTCTGGACCGTGGCGGCTCGCTCTACTCTTTCTGCTGGTACGACGTCGATCGCACTACGTATACACAACTTTCCTGCCGTTTGCCGCCTCCGCACTCGCCTTGAACTGTCTGGGTCCAGATGAGGCGGAACAGGAAACTCTTACTGAATTACGATTCCAGTGGCATGCCAAATGCTGGGCATGCTGATGACGCTGGCGCCAGAGATCACGATCACAACCACCTGCCATGTTACCCATCCCTTCTCCCCCGGATCCTCTCTGTCCAGACGTGGGGAGCGCAACACAGTGTTTCTGACCAGAAACCGATTTCAGGAGTATGCAAGCTGCTGTCGACGCTTAAGCCGGAAATTTGCCGGCGATCACATGTCAGAGTGTACGTGAATTGCTGCTTTTTTCGGCGCTAGTGGGCTGGCGGGCTGTTGACTTCTGAATTCTCCACAGAATCGAATTTCTTCCTCAACCTCTCGCTGCGCACACCTTTGACGACGACAGAGCACTAGCTTTCGGCGCTATCTCTACCTGCGCATCTCTTACTCGACTCGACTGTGAAACTCGATTGGTTTCAAGCATTTTGCGCAATCGCACCAAACGGATCGACTCTTCTTCCCACTTCAAAACAGCTCGAGCTCGGAAAATAACGCATGAAACATTCGCCAACATGCCCAACCTCCTCGACCTTCCCAACGAACTCCTTACCTCGATCCTTCGCCTCGTCCCCGACTGCTCGCCAACAGCAACCAGCTGGACCTCTTTTCCGAACCGCTACGGCCTCTCGCAAGTCTGCAAGCGCTTCCTGTTTGTCATCCGTCCACTGCTGTACCGACAAATCACATTCGACAATCCCTTCCGATTCACCGATTGGGGCAGCGACTTCAGCCACGAGAAGTACACCGACCTACATCGTTTCGTGCGCACTCTGTGCGAGAACCGACAAATTCGACCGCTGGTTCAGACTCTTGATGTGTCGCCGTGTCGCTCGACTGTCCATGACCACCAAAGAGCAACCGTGGACGACTTGGCACTACTCCGTCGTATCATCGAAGAAGTTTCCGGCGACCTGAACCTTTCCCGGTTGGTGATGCATGCGCTTCAATGGCGTTGCCAATCCGCCTACTTGGCCATCGTAATGCCATTGGTGCCAGGATTGAAATCGCTCTCCATCGACTGCGGAGTCAGGGCGCCTGAAACCCATCACGGAGGCCGCGTGGGTCCAAATTGCTGTTCGAGGATCCTTGGAATGATGCTTCGGACTCGAGCCTCGCAGTCGACCGTCTCGCCACCCCTACTCGGGATGGGGAACCTAGAAAGCTGCGAGCTCGTCGATTCTACGCCGCTCGTACTCTCCTACATCATGTCCATCCCAACCCTGCGCACTGTCAAAGCGGTCCTGATGGAAGATCGCTCTCGCTCAGATGTCTACTTTGACCGGACTCCGAACTTCGACATGCGCTATATCAAGGCCAGATCGAGCGGTGTGAGGTCTCTTGAGCTCATCGACAAAGCAATCCGACCAGAGTGGATGGAAGCTATCATCGCGAGCTGTCGCGGCTTGGAGGACCTAACCTACGAGATTGTGAGCCCCGATGAGGCCCGTGACTCGCTGATAGTGAGCCCACGTGCAATCACCAATGCCATCTCAGTGCAACAACGATCGCTGCAAAGACTCCGCATCATCGACTCCACTGAGGGTAGTGAAGTATTCTTGCCATCCGGCGAGTCCTTCGGGCCCCTGCTCGACTTCCACGAATTGAGGCACCTCGAAGTCGACGAGCAGCTGCTTCTCGGTCAGGACGAGATGGAGTTCCACGAACCACGCATGATCTTCCCAGCTTTTCTGCAGACTCTCCGTCTCCACACTTACGGCCGCGCGGCCCGTCTTCCTACTCTACTGGCACATTTGTCTCCTCTTCAGACTCTGTCCGGGCTGGAAGAGCTTACACTCTCCTGCCCAGTGGGAAGGGACATCACCGAGCTGACCGCTTCTCGCTTTAGAGACATCAACGAATCTTATTGCAACTTCCTGAACAAGCTTCCCGAGGTTCAGGATGGCGGCCAGGACTGCTTTATCGCTCATCGCAGCGGAAAGACTGTGGGGCATGATCTTTACCTGTTTGATCGCATGGAGGTGCGCTGTCGAGGTCTGCAGCGACATGGAGGGGCGGAGCTGAAGGAACTGGGTGGGCAATTAAAGGGATGGGGGCTGATGAGGCAGATCAAGAGCCAGGTTCAAGGTCCGCCGGTTTGGGAAGCAGAGGTCGTCATTGGTGAGGCTTTGAGAAGCCAGTTCGAAAGTTCCGAAGAACATCTCATGGCGAATACGCAAGATGATGTGGTCTCTTCGGACTCGAATGGGGACGACGAACATGATGAGAGGTTTGAACATCGGTGCACCGTGACGACCGACGAGGCTGAGATCCGGGCTGAGGCTGGGAAAGGAGTGTCTGCTGGTTGACCTTGAACGGCGGCCGTGCGGTCGAGACGCAGGCCCGGAGCAATGGAATTGCGCAGGTATATCGCAACCAATCGACGGAATTGGAAGCGTGGACCGATCCTTGATTTCGCAGCGAGGATTCAGATTGAGAGCAAGGTCTTGAGACTTTGCACACAGTATGAGCTGAGGGAATAGGACAGTCGGACTCTGTGAAGATGTTGAAATGAGAAGCACACTTTGACTTATGCTCTCTTTTCGTGGATTCCTCAAAGTCTCTTGACTTATGCTCTCTGTCCGTGAATTCTTCAAAGTCTCTTTGCTCTCGATTACTCGCAGCCTTGTAGCCTCCTGAGTGAAAGCCGGGACGAAATACTAACAGAAAGAATGTCGGTTCAGTAAAAAAAAGCGGGTTCACAGTGTCGCATGAGTCAGAGAAGCTGGCTTCTTGGACTTGGAGTAAAGCGAGTTGAGAAACGGGGAAGGTTACTTAGTGACTCGGATCAATCGGGAGGACAAGGATACAGAAGGATATTTTACACTGCTCGACGAATTAAAACGCGGGTCAGATTTGTCTTTGTGTCACTTGTGTTGGCCAGGCCTTTGTCCCGTAGGACACTACACATGTAGTGGGCAGTGGCGAAGGGTATTGTGCTTCTTCAAGCGCCTATTGATTCGAGGCTCTTCGCGCACTTCGGCGCAACGTGCCTGGAGAGAAGAGACCCGAATCGCCTGGATCAGCGAGGCATAAACGGAGCAAACAGTTTCCGCAGCGCGACTACTTGAAGGTACTGCGGACTCGTCAACGCCTCAATTCACTCTGCTCCGGCACCTGCCCGGAGCCATTAAACAATGTTTTCATTCTTCAATGAACTCCTCCTTCTTCCCGGGCCGAAGTGCGGTCGTTCTACGACAGCATTCGATATACAACATGATAAGAAGTGTTCGGCTTCAATAAATATAGCACGATTTCGAGACTATGATCTGGTTTCGCATCGAAAAGCCTGGCGCATGAACAGGAGCAGGGGAAGCGCGCTGGCTTTAGCGAGAAAGCTTTCAAAGAGACCAAACAGGCAACGACGCTGCATTGACGATCAGTCAGATGCGTGCGAATGACTGCAATTCTGCGGCGTGAATAGCGCTACTCAGTTACGTGCCTGCATGGCGGTAGCCGGAGGGAAGCCTGCAATCACATGTCAAACTGTAGGTGAATTGCAGCTTTTCCGCGCTAGTGGATTTGCTGGCTGTTGGCTTTCAACTTTTTTCCCTCGAATCAAGTCTCTTCCTTTCATATCTCGCTTTGCGCACATTCAATTGAATCTGCAAACGCTTGCACATTCTACTAGCGCCTCTCCTACCTCGACTGCTGGGACTCGAGTTGCCGCATCACTCAGCGCAGGCCCTTGCGCATCGCAACTCCGCCCAAGCTTTGGACTTTCTAACGACACGAGCAAGAACCCTCCCAGCCATCACGATGGTTCTCCTTCACGAGTTTCCGGATGAGGCCACCGAGCATTGCGCGCCTCGACGAACCGAGCTGTCAACACCAAACAGGATGCCATCACTCCCCGACCTGCCGACCGAAATCATCATCCGCATCAACTCCCTCGTACCTAGACCGACGTGGACTCCACAGCAAGCTAAACTCCACCATCCCTACAGCGCTGCCTATCCACTGTACTACAACCTCTCTCTCGTCTGCAAGCGCCTCTGCTTCATCGTCCGTCCGCTGCTCTACGCAAATGTCACCTTCAAGAGGGCCCAGTACCATCCCGCGGCATACAACAGCTACAAAGACAAGCATCAGCTCGCACGCACCCTGTGCGAGTCAGCTCATCTTCGAGAACACGTTCGCTCGCTGGAACTTCGACTTTGCACTTCCGAAGATGGTCGTTCGGCAGTGGAAGACGAAGCTGTCTTCCCTGCCTTCAATCAGACCCTGGCGCGGAGCTTGGGTTCTGAGGAGCTCTGCGAAAGAATCATGCGCGAGCTGAAATCTGAGCGCTGTCACGCGTCGTATGCGACCATCCTCCTGTTGCTTGCGCCTGGTCTCGAGGAGCTGTCGATTGACTTCTACAACAGTGACTTTTTCCATCACGGATTTGAACGTAGAGGAGGATCAAGTTGTGGGCAACAATTTGTGGGGGCGATGTTCGAGGTGCTTCAAGCTGCGCGATCGTCTTCGGGGGGCATAACGACAATTCGCGAACCGCCGATGGAAAATCTCCGAACCTGTACCCTCTTTGATGCGTCGCCAGTCACAGTGGCGAGTATAATGTCCATCTCTTCGGTGCGTACTGTCAAAGCATCCTTCATGGACACGGACTCGTACAGGTCGCCCGTCATTCCCGAGTTTGAGGCCGCTCCCAGTGGAGTCACCACGCTCGAACTTTCTGACCATATGCTGGAGCCTCGATGGATGAAGACAATCGTCGCGAGCTGTCGCAAGCTCAAACATTTCACATACCAGGTGGTAAAACTCAACTACTGTCGCAATGCACAGACAGCAACAACGAGTGCAGCTATCATTCGAGAAGCCCTAGACAGCCAGAGATGCACCCTGGAGACTCTGCGAATCATCGACTCCACTGAGAGAGGACAAGTCTTCACTTCCACTGACGGCGCTCTTGGCTCTCTGGCCGAGTTCAGCCACTTGAACTTTCTTGAAGTCGACGAACAAGCGCTGTTTGCCACTGATGCCCGCGATCCGGACGATATTCCCTACATCTTGCCCAAAGTGGAATTCTTCCCACCCGATCTCAAGATACTCAAGTATCACACCTACGCGTTGGGTAGGGAGATGCCACAGATACTCGGCACGCTGCGTGGACTACAAGATCGAGGCCTCGGGGATTTGACGATTTCTTGTCCAGTGGAAGACCCTGGCCTCAGTTGGGACCCCAGCTTCAACGAGGAGCTCTTTGATCTCTTCCAAGTATATCACCCGCAGTCAGATCACGGGCAAGACACATACATCAAACTTCAAGATGGCACAGATCTCGGATATGGAACTCACACGTTGGATCGAATGGAGATTCACTGCCGCGACCTCCAGAGGCCCGATAGGGCGAAGCTAGGAGACGTGGCGGAGATGTTGGAGGGAGACGGAATCAAGCTCATGGTCAAGAGCCAGGAGCCGTACCTGCACTTGTGGAAGGAGGACTACATCCTCGGCGAGGCTCTGTTGAGCGTGTTCAAAAAGGTAGAGATCAACGATGCACAGGACGGTCAGGTACAGCTAGGAAACGTTGCTCAGATGGAGCTTGATGAGGTCGTGGCTTTGCTGCATGCGGGAGAAGAGGGTAGACTCGCGAAGGCGGCGCTGGAAGAAGAGGCTCGAGCGGCAGAGGAGGAGGAGGAGGCAGCTCAGGCGGCGCTGGAAGAAGAGGCTCGAGCGGAGGAAGACGAGCAGGAGGGTCAGCAGGAGGCAGCTCAGGCAGAGACCGAGAACGATGGCCAAGCCTGAAAGCAGTGCGACGCCAGCATTTGGAGAAACTGCATATAAGAAGTCCGCGTAGCACAAATGCATCGCTGAGACCTCGTGGGAGAAACAAGGGATGGGTGGGCGCATGGACACGGAGACCGGGAAGGCATTGGTCGATGATATGGCGTTTCGGGATATGTGCTTTCAGCCGCGCGAATTCTACTCGAAAGCATTCAGATCATTCGCAGGACGGTCGTCCAGGGGCAATGCAGGACCGCGCTGCTACCTTTCTGCGTCCCTTCTTGAAGACACTCAAGCTTCACACGTACTCCCGCGGAAACCCTGCCTCGTACGCTTGCGCAGTTCAGCACCCTTCAAAAGCAAGCGCTCGAAGAGTTCACTATTTCCTGCCCGGTGGAATCTTGGCCCCCAGGAGGAACGCGGACGAGGGATTCCGCGGCATCAACAGCGAGTATTACGACTTTCTGCTCAAGACCGAGCCAGCCCTGTATCGCGGCCAGGATGTCTTCATCACTCGACGCCGTGGCGTGAAGTTGAGGTGCTTCCGTCTCTTCGACACAATGGAGATTCAGTGTCGGAGACTTCAAGATACAACCTGTACGGGCCTGGGGGAAGTTGCTGAAATGCTCGAAGGATATGGCATTATTGGCGTGATCAAGAGTCAGGTGCAAGAACCGCGGGTTTGGGAGGAAGACTGTGTTCTCGGCGAAGCTTTGGTCACCACGATCGAGGGCCTTGGAGTACAGACCGGAGATGGAAGTGAGCCGAAGATCGAAGCAAGCACGGCTTCGAGCCTTCGATGAGCTCGTGCAAAGAAGTTGGAGAGTTGAAGACCGATCGGCAGAGAATGTTCTTCGGTGAAGCAATGATGTATTTGAGAAGCTGGAAGACTCACGAGGTATTAGGGATGCCAGATTCAAGATGCCGAGCAGCTTGCCAACCCGTATCGATAGAGTCTGGCATTGCCCCGGGCAATTGGCAAGGAGAAGGGTAGTTTGTGTTGCGTTCCGAGCGCGGTCAGTTGATTCTACTTGGGAGACAAGATTGCAAACGTCGCGGAAGAGAAGCGGTATGAAAGCGAAGTTTTACTTGAAGCGCGAAGTCGTCCTATCCGTTGAAGCTCCCCATCATTACGTACACATGTTCGGACCTGCCCGTGATTGTATGTGAGATCTTCATGTAACTGATCGTTTGCAAAGTCTTTGTCCTGAAAGCGCCTTCGCTACAACGAGCATGGACGCAAACGGCGGCAAACCTGGAACTCGTTCCAACGGATAGTGTGCCACACACCTTTGATTGATACTGGAAGCTGCACCATACAGCCCCTACTACCAAGCAAACGCAGCAATCGATGTGATTCCCCAGAGTTCCTGACAGACACTTTGCTGTGCTGTCTAAGACTGGTCTCCCCTCGAATATGGCCACTCCACCTGTCACGAAGCACTTCTTGTCAGAGGTCTTGACGGTCTACAGTCTAGTGGAGCAGAACCCGGCGACAGCTGTCGATTTATACCATGATCTGAATCCCAAGCAAGAGCTTGGGTAAGTATATACCGCAAGCAACAATACTGGCGAGGCATGCTTCGCAACTTTCGCCTGATTAGCTGTCATGGCGGAGAGAACCGCTCCCGTGCCTTCCTGCAAGCGTAACGGTCGATCACATGCAGACTCGAACGATTACGTGAATCGCAGCTTTTTCCGCTAGCGTGCTTCTGTGGTTTAAATGCCATGGACTTGAGCACCGACTCTTCAACTTCTGACTTTCTTCGTAAAGTTTCGGCATCCAAGATTCCTGCGCACAATCAGCGCTTATCTTTTGTTGTCTGTTTCCGAGACCTGAGTCAAGCCGACACTGCGCTACCAACGCACAACTTCACATTCCGCTCTACTACTCCAACGGACGGCGCCTCGATCTTGTCGCGCAACGAAGAAGACCTCGCACCCACCGGCGCAACCCTCAGTCATCCCCCACGATGTCTCCGTTCCTCAAGCTCCCGGACGAGCTGATCACCACGATCTTCAAGCTCGTCCCCGAAGATGGACCTCCGCAAACCACGTCCTCAGACCGCCACCCCCATATCAACTCGTACCCAGTCTACTCATCCCTAGCGCGCACCTGCACACGCTTTCTCATCGTGGCTCGACCACTGCTCTACGACTTCATCACTTTCGACAGCTACAGCCACCATTACCAAAACGGGTGGCGGGTCAAAGACTACTTGGACTTGCACCGGCTCGCGCGCACGCTGTGCGAAGTTCCCCACCTGCGGTTCTTCGTTCGAGGGCTCAAGGTCCCGCGATGCTCCACGGGCCATTACTATCGATCGCCGGTGATTGAAGACGAGGCACTGTTCCGCGAGACAGTCGTGCGCGTCATGGGAGACGGAGAACTTTGCGACTTGATCATGTACGTGCTCGAGTGGCGCTGCATGTCTGCGTACATTGCGATCTTGATGATGCTGACGCCGAACGTCAAGGGCTTCGAGATGGATTGGCGCAACGAGGATCCCACCACGTATCATGACGCAGTTGTTGGTGCGAGTTGCCTGCATAGAATTGGAAGCCTGTTGTTCCGAGATCTTCAAGGCCAGGTTGCGCAGGCCAAGGAACAAATCACGACGATCGAGAACATTGGCATGCAAAGCCTGCATACCTGCTCTCTTCACGATGTCTCGCCAATCGTCCTCGCCGGCATCATATCCACCCCAACGCTGCGCACGGTGAAAGCGAGCTTCCTGAACCGACGCCCAGACTTGAGACCCATGCCAACGTTCGCGGCTAAGTCGAGCGGAGTGACGTCGTTGTGGTTGTCCGATCCAGTGATGCAACCCGAGTGGATGGAGACTATCATCGGAAGCTGTCGGAGCTTGCAGAGCCTGACGTACCAGGTGGTTCGGGCTCCATATAATCTGCATGGCGAAGAGCCGAAAGTGATTCCAGAGATGATCCGTGGCGTCCTGAATGGTCTCGAGCGCCCGCTCAAGACCCTGCGCATCATCGACGGCACGGAGCGCGGGTACGCTTTCTCGGCTTCACAAGGTGCTCTTGGCTCGCTCGCAGAGTTCCACAGCCTGACGGAGCTCGAAGTCGATGAGGAAGCCATGTTTGGGTTCCCCGACAACACGTATTGGATGAATCGCATCGGATACATTCCAACAGATGTCGACTTCTTTCCTCCGAACCTGAAGAAGCTCACTTACCACACATATGCCTTCGCACACTGTATCCCGGATCTCCTCTTGGAACTCAGTGAACTGCCGGAGCGCGGACTCGAACAACTCATCGTCTCGTGCCCAACAGAACAGCAAGATACATTCGCCCCGCATCGGGTCATAAACGTGGACTACTTCGAGGCGGTGCAGAAACTCATCGGAAAGCCAGATCGCGGCGAAGATCTTCTCATCAAGCACCGTTACGGCGTGATGGGGTGGTGTGAGAGCCGCCTGTGCGATCGAATGGACGTCCAGTTTCGGAATCTGCAGACACGCACTTATCCTACTCTCCGCGAGTCGGCCGACATGCTATGGGATTACAGCCTGTGGGATGTGATGGAACATCAGGCTACCCTTCCAGAGGTGTGGGAGGACGAGGTGGTGTTTGGCGAGGCTCTGATGAGCGTGTTCGTTGAAGGAGTATTTGGCGATGGAGGAGCGGCTGAAGCGGAGGTCAAAGAACAAGCGGAGAACAAGCTCAACAAGACCGATATCGACGACAGTGAGGAAGCAGTTGAAGCGAAGACGGAGGTCGGCCATGATCCAGAGACTGGACCTCAAGAAGACATTTCCAGTCGAGGAGTAACTCGACGAGGGCGCGGTAATGGTCGTCGTGGAAGAGGCAGGAGTTGAGAAAATCGAGTACCGGAAAATGCATCGATCAATGGAACGAGCTTGAGACATGTAGAACCTCAGCCCCCGGAAGATGCAATGGTTCGGTCCGCACGACATGCCCACCAAGCTCGAAAACTTTTTGGAACTTGACAGGGAAAGCGTACTTGCGCGGCGTTATGGAAAATGTGATTTCGGCATCTGGAGCGTCTTGATATTTGTTTTTGCGGCCAGGAAAAGCGGACTTGCAAGGGGAAGGCGACACCGGGAAAGCGAGCTCTTGCGTAGAATTGTAGTGAAGCATACTATACCGCAGATGATTCCCTCTGCCTTCAATGATTCTTCAATCCTGTTCGCGATACACTTTTACAGCGGGCACAACTATCCGCCGCAGACATGGCCTCGGCAGCGTGACGTCTCTGTTGAACTCATGATCCGAGTGAATTCGCCGCTTCCGCATATTCGAAGCAACGCTGTCGCAGGCGGCGACTACATCCATTGACGGCTTGGGAATGCAGGCTGTGCAGAGCTGTACTCTTCACGATGTTTCGCCCACCACTCTCTCGGAATGGATGTCTCTTCCCGCCCTGAAGACGGTCACAGCGAGCTTCGTCCAGCGAGGTGTAGGCGGCCAGGGCCTTTCCCATACGGGTAAATCGGTCCTTCCGAGTGGTGTGACGACGCTGATACTGGTCGATACGGCGCTGCGACCGAGTTGGATGCGAAACGCCATAACCAACTGCCGCAGTCTCAAGACTTTGTCCTGCGAACTGATTGGCTCATTGAATCCGGCCAAGCAGACATCAATCGATGCATCACAGCTCTTGGAAGTTCTCCATAGGCAGCGGTCTTCCCTCCAGGCCTTGCGGATCATTGACTCTACCAGACATGGAACGGGGTTCGCACGGCTTAAGGGCATTACTTTTCTGGCCGCCTTTGCCCAGCTGCAGCATCTCGACATCGACGAGTCGGTGCTACTTCACAAGAATGCGATCACAATGCATGATGCCGCCAAATTGCTGCCACCTGGCTTGCTGATTCTTTCGCTGCGCACAGGCGCCAGCGCAGCTGAAGTTCCCAGCAACTTCCGTCAGCTCAGCACATTGCAGGATCGTTCGCTGGAGAGAGGCTCAGAATTTCGTTCCCCGTAAGAGTACAGTCCGATTCTCCGGCAGTCATCTCCAACTCTCCCGATGTGAACGGCGCATATCAGCATCTCTTGGGGCAACTGAATCTCAACGTGCACCATGCCAGGACATCCTCTTCGCTCGACACCATGGCAAGAAGTTTTGGTCTGGCGTTCGACTGATAGCCCGGTTGGATGATCATCTGGAGATTTGATGCTACAATCTGCAGCAGCCAGGCAGCGCAAGGTTGAAAGACGTGGCCAGAATGCTCGATGGCGAAGGACTTCTGAATTTGGTCAAGAGCCAGGTCTGGCCTAGATGCGTCTGGGATGAGGAGACTGTTCTCGGCGAGGCTTTGATGAGACTGTTTGCAGAGGCGAAGATCGACGGTCATGAAGCTGACGCAAGAAGTCAAAGCTTGGTGGAGCAGACGGCGAGGATACCCCGTGGTAGCTGTAGACGCAGCTCCGTCTCGCAATGCTTCTCCACCGTCGCTCGTCACGAAGTAATACCAGAAAGCGGCCGAAAGCGCATGTGAGTCGATAGCAGTCGCCGCCTCGCCAAGTGCCAGAACGAAGACCGATCGTACGCTTGCACAGCTCGTGCCCTTGATCTTGACCGTTCTCCTGAATCGAAAGTCGGGGCGTCCAGATGTTCAGGTAACCGCATTCGTGGAAGTCCATGCCCAGCACGGAAGAAAGCCCGGGAAATCCGTCGATCGCATGCCAGCGTTTGCATGTGAAATCCGCGCTGACAATCCACTGATTCGTTCGCCAGCTTTCAGGTTCCAAATCTTTCGAAACTCCACCATCCACACAGCAATCTTTCGTTTTGCAGAACCAGGCTCTGGCAAGCAAGCAAACATCTGCGCAGGTCCCAGCACACCTTCAGTCTTGACTCCTGCGAGTCAACCTTCCAACACACATCTATCTCCTTAGCAGCCCCCTCACCCCCGATCGAATGTTCGGATGGTGTTGTTTTGTTGACTTTCGGAAGCCCACGCAACCCCTGCGCCAACCAGCTCAGTGACCACGAACCATGCCTTCCCTCCTCGACCTCCCCGACGAGCTCATCTCCCCCATCATCGCCCACATCTCCATCGCTCCTCCCAACTCGAATCCAACCGAAGTCCTCATCGCCTCCTACGCAACCTACCACGCCCTCGCATTGAGCTGCAAACGCCTCCTCTTCATCACCCGCCCGATTCTCTACGAGCGCATCACCTTCGCCGACGGCAAAGATCCCTGGAAGGACCGCGAAGGTCCCGATGGCGTCTCGCGGGATCTCCGTCTCTTCGCTCGGACACTCTGCTCGACGCCGCATTTGAGACCTCTGGTGAAGTCTTTGGGCGTCAATCGGTGTCCTGTGTCGCCGTGCACTTTTGGTGATCGCGCGCCCGTTGACACAAAGAAGTTGATTGCAACGTTGAACAAGACCTCTGCGCTCTTGAACAAAGTGGCGGCGTGCGCGATGCGTGGCGAGCAAGTGGGCCAGGTGGATGGCGTCCATTGTCAGGCGATGTGGGCTGCAATTGTCGTTTTGTTGGCCCCCAGAGTGAAGCATCTCTCAGTCGACGGGAATGAGCTGGGAAACAATGACATTTGCGTGCCGCCGCCTGCCGCGGAATGCTTGGACAGGATTATGTGGATGGCTTTTAGAGCTCTGCGTGAGTTGCGCTCTCGGATCCCGCCAGGAGACTTTGGCATGGCTGAACTTCAGAGTTGTATCTTATACAACGTCTCGCCAGCTCTCCTTGCAGACTGCATGACTCGCCCTGAAATGCGCAGTGTTGAGGCGACATTTCTCCATCCACGTGTTTGGCCATGGGATGATATCCCGAAGGCTTTGTTCACTGGCTCCAGTGAGGTGACATCGCTGCACCTCATCGACGCTGCCGTTCACCCGGAGTGGTCGCGGATTATCGATAGCTGTCGTAGCTTGAAGACTCTGTGCTACGAAGTGGCCAGCGGCGAGCATGACACAAAGCCAGCCATCGACCTGAAAATGCTCGCTGGAGCCTTGAGCAAACACCAATCTTCGCTGGAGACGCTGCAAATCATCAATTCTACCCACCGTGGACTGGCTGTGCTCAGCCCGGGAAGCTTGTTCACTTCTCCAACCACTTATGGCGCTTTGGTCCACCTTGAGATCGATATTCAAGCGATCGCCGGCCAAAACGGTTCCTGCGACCGCATGCCTTTGAATCTGAGAACGCTGAAGATTCATAACTTCCACTTCGCCGGAAGCCTCCCGGTCGTCCTCGCTCGACTCAGCCCCATGCAGAACCGTGTGCTGGAGGAACTCACAATTTCCTGTTCCGTGGAACCTCGAGCACCAGGGAGCAGAACTGCCTGGCGCAACATGCAATACTATTATGCCCTGCTCTCGGCCGAACCCAACGTCTACCGCGGCCAGGATGTGTTCATCGAGCGCTGTCGCGGAAAGTTTTTGCGACACATAGCTCGCGTCTGGGAGACGATGGAGATCCAATGCCGGAACCTTCAGAAGCCTGGATGTGCGAGGTTGGACGTCGTGGCTGCAGAGCTGGGAGAAAACGATGGAATCATGCGTATGATTAAAAGCCAGGCTACGCAGGTGTCGGAGGGCGACGGCGGGCTCGACAAGGCTTTGTCGAACAGGTTCGCTCGTCGACGCTGATGGTGGAGAAGTGCCAGAAGAGGTGCTCGTTAAGGACGCTTCGAGCTCGTAGAAGAGTCGGTGACGAGCGCTCTGGTCGGAGCAAAGCGGACGTGGACTGCACAGCAAGCACGAGGAAAGAGCGAGTCAGAAACATCGAGAGCTAGAGCAGCGAAGCGGTTGGATAGATGAGAGATGGAAGTGGAGAAGCAAAAAGGTTCCGTCAATAGAATAATGAGAGCATATCATACCGCATCCCACTTTCCGTCCTGGTGCTCAGCCATGGCATTGTCTCCTCCGCGATACATTTTCTTCAGCATGACTCTGCTCCTCATTAGGTCCATGAGTTAATGCCCGTATATCTGAGAGCTGCGCGATTTATGCGAAGCAGGTATTGTGCTCTGCCCGGAGGTGTCGGCGTGGCCCGCTGGTAGCACAAAGAGATGCCTGCTGCGACGAAGGTTAGTGAAATTTGTGCCCTTTTTCAGCAACTTAGCCATTCTCCTGTCTCAGAATCCAGGGCTTCCAGATCACCGCGTACCCGCAGAAAGTTCGAAGAATCCGTCGATTGCATGCTAGCGTCTGCATGTGAATTCCGGGCTAGCAGCTTGCACGTTCCGACTCTTTCGAAACTCCACCCTCAACACAGCAATCTTTCACCTTTGCAACATCAAGCAGGCCTCGGCCACACACCTGCGCGACTCCAGCGCGCTTCCTTCAAACGCACCTCCGCGCGAGTCGTGCGCCAGCTCGACCCGCCGACAATGCCTCTGCTGGATCTGCCGGTTGAGCTTCTCATCTCGAGCTTTACGCTGATCTCCGTCTCACGATCGAACTTCAAGCACAAACAAACCGAATCTCTCATCGACTCATGTTCGAGCTATCATGCCCTCGCGCTGACATGCAAACGTCTCCTCTCCATTGCCCGCCCGTTGCTCTACGAACGCATCTCCTTCGCCGACAGCCGAAATTGTTACAAAGGGCAGTACAAAAGCTGCCACGCTTGCCTGCGCAGGTTCCAGCCCATTGTCCATGTCCTTGCCCGTACGCTCTGCGAAGCGCCGTACCTGCGACCACTGATTCGTGACCTGGACGTACAAGGATGCTATTACTCCCTTCTTGGTGCAAGATCCCCAAGCAAGGAGGATGCAGACCTGTTCTGCGCTCCGCGGATCTGGGAAGAGGACACGGTTTTTGGCGAGGCCTTAGCGAGCGTAATGGAGAGCATGGAACTGGACGTCACCGGGGACGATGAGGCAGAGTTCGAGGCTAAGGTATGAGGATTGAGTGGATGTGATCCAGTCCCTGAAGGTAAAACGACGGCGAAGCGGACAGAACAGGCGAATCTCCATGGTCGAAGGCGCATGCTCTCAGATCCTCAAGAGAGCGCTCGAGTCCTCTCTTTAGCAACATTAACGAAGTTAAAGCAGTGAAGTAGCAGAGAAAACGAGAGATAGGTGTATATCGTCAAATCCTGCATGAGTAGTTCTATCACAATGACATTGCGCTGCCCGAGGTCGCGGCCCCTGTCCAGTGGATCCTGCGATGTTCCTGCGAGGCCGTGGCCCTGAAAGTCTTGCAACGTTGTCGCGATATGCATAATGGCCGTCTGCACAAAGAGGTGCCTGCTGTGACGCAGCTTGCTGAGCGGATCCGGCAGCTTCACCGATGAGGATCATTTGTGTTGTCGTTCATACCGGCGGCCAGGGAGACGCATGAACGATGCATGAGACAAGGAGAGAACACGTTTGCAACAATCATGCGGTCGCTGAGACGGCTGACCGCACCTCCTGCATGACGCCTGACATCGCTATTTCGGACCGCCGGAGCCAGCCCGTGCCAAGCAGTCTTGCCCTAATATTGACGGCGTTGAATCAATATGGTCATCAAAATGGAGTGGATCTCCGAAACGCAGAGGAAGTGAAGTGGAAAAAAAAAGGCGACAATACGAAATAATTGCTCCACGGCGACAATAAGAATCGATTGCTCGTTCGTTGCTTTGAGGAGCAAACCATCAGACGGATTTCTGGATATTCTCTCGTTCTTCCCAATTTTCATCTCCATCTCATCCTCAACCAGCCATCATCCGAGACCTGAACAAAGACACCGTGCCATCATCTCGAGACATCATCAACGACAACAAGACCGCACTCATCCCACCAACAGCAGGTGACTCGGTCATTACTCCTTTGTGACGTGAGTGGACGGGTCATTCACGCAGGAACCAAAAGAGTCACAAGCTAATCGGAATTTAGGTCGAGTGAAAAAGCCGAGTAGTCTCTTCCACCTGAGAACTACCTTGGGTCGAACCAGCAGAGCTACCAGCCTACCACCGGGCAGGCCTTTGCTTGCCTTTCCGGTCCAGCTTTCGTCGAATTTCGCTGGCAGCTCGTGCACGTCGAAATATTCTGGCAGAGCAGCATTGAAAAGAACCGCCAGTCCTGCGTTGCACTGCGGTCCGGCACTGCTCTGATCATCACTGCACCGGTGCCTGCCTCCGCAACTTGACACAGCTCGAATCGAATTCACGACACCTCACTCCTTCGACCTACCACACGCACGCGTCTTCCACAGCCTACGCTGTCAAGACTCGGTGTCACTCGCTCCACGAGGTATGTTATACACATTTCGCACCATCTCCTCTATGGCACTGCGCTTGTCCTCCCACTCGACCTCCCGCCCGATTTTACGCCGCAATGTCGTAATGAAGCCGGCAGGCGAGCAGGGTCAAGCCGGAACAGCCAAAAAGCACATGCCTCCACAAACTGAACCTTGCCCGACCCGACCTACCTATCCCCAAATCATACACCCTAACCTTGACCGTGCCTCACTTTTTGCTTTCTTGCAGCACACACGACCACCTTCACTTGACCTCACCTCACCACCATTACCACCTCAGCTCGGCGGTCCTCATGAATCTTCCCGCTGACCACAACACCCTCCAGGCCGCTGTCGTTCGCCCGCACCTCCCCAATCTCCCAGGAGCTGCGTGGCCATGGGCGGCTCTACCGACGAGTTTCCTCTGCTGTCAGCTCTCGGGCTGTACGCTGCAGATATCCGAGGAGATGGTAAGTTGGACCGTCATGCTACGTGACACGTCGGACACGTACGGACCTTGCTGATCATCCTCCTCACAGGCAATTGCCTCTTCAACGCACTTTCCGACCAACTCTACGGCCACCAGAATGAACACGCCAACATTCGCCGACGTGTGATCTCATACATGCGTGAACATGCCGACTACTACAAGCAGTTCATCGACGTCAACCCGGGCGGCGGCATTCGTCGCAACCCCAAGCGGAAAGGCGTCAATGTCAACACCTGCACCACCTACTCCAACTTCGCGGCACCGACCCAAGCCGACATCGACCGCGTCTTCGACAGCCATCTCGAAAGCATGGCAAGAGGAGGCACATACGGAGACAACATGGAGATCACCGCCTTCTCGTCGGCCTTCGATTGTGACGTGAAGATCTACCAACGCGACTTTGCCTACGTCGTGTCTGGTGGTGAGGATCGAGACCGTCCGGTGGCTCACATTGCATACCACGTCTGGGAACACTACTCCTCCATCCGCAACCTCGACGGCCCACACACCGACTTGCCGAAAGTCTCACCCAAGGTTCTCTCACCACAAGAAGAGCAGATCCAGAAAGAGAAGCTCGCACAAGCACCTCACGTGCAACCATGGCAGATCGACGTCGTCTCCAAGTCTCTCCCCTTCCTCGCCGACAAGCCCACCATCAAGCGTGCACTCGAGGCTGCGAAAGGCAACATCGACACCGCCGTCTCCAACCTCCTCGACGCCGAAGAAAACGGCAGCAACTCCTCTTCTCACCAAGAATCCTCCTCCATCGAACGCGACCTCGACTCCGATGACGATCACGACGTCCCAAACAAGAAGAAGCAGGATCGTCGAATGTCTCGTGCTGCACGTGCGTTGAAAGAGTTGGAGCCGTATAACAAACCTCCCATCCCAAAGAACTTCGCCGTCCACGACAGAAGCCAAGAGTCTTTCAGCAGCTGGGAGTCCGAGGCTTCATCGACATACCCAGCACCATCGTCTCAAGGTAGTACCGCGAGCACCTCGGCGTCGTCGACCACCCTCATGCCCAACTCACAGCTTTCCTCGACCTCGGATTCGACCTCATCGCCCACAAAGAAACCCACCGTCCGACTCAAGCTCCTACCTCCACGACCACCTCCGAAGAAGGAAGAGCGTGTACCTGCGAGAGACAAGAAGGACTTCAAGAAGCAGGCACAGAAAGCGGCAAGGAAAGAGAGGCAACTGGCTGATGCACACAACGAGCATGGGAAGGCGAAGACTGGCGGAGTCAGCCTGACGCTGCGGGCAAAGGACGACAACGGACAACACGTCCGCGGCACTCCGCCCGTGGAGACGTTGAGGACGCTCTACATTTGAGAGTGAGGCATTTGGGCGGAACATTTGAAAACGACTACGCATGGCGACAGCGACACGATCGAAGCGACATCACACTGCGATACTACACGGCACACCACATAGATCGGACTTGACGACTTGGCGAGTATAGCTGGGAGATGGATGGATAGAGAAACCCGCCTGGCCTGGCGTTACGGAAAAACGGAATGATACGAAAACAAGCGAAATGGCGTTTGGAGATGATGATGCATTTTATGGCACACCACCGGCGGTCGGAGTCAAAAGATACTCACAGCGACGGAGTTTTACGGGCTCACACGAGCTCAAGCATGGGACATATCACGGCGTTTACGGGTCCGAGGTCACTGACCGGGCTCTTGGGGTTTGATTTTGAAGAGTGGAGAGGAGGATGGGAGACCACCGCCGCCAGGCATGACGCTGGCTGGATGGACATGGGACTCTCTTTGATTTTGTCGTTGAACGCGAGATACCCCCCCTCGTTGCTACTAGAGTCTAGGTCAATATTGATCTCAGCAGAGAATGGAGATGGAAAGACTTCCTCTTCGAAATAATAATATCAGGTCTGACCCTGCTTTGCTTTCCAATTTCCCTCGTGACGTTTTCGCTGTACTGCTAATCGACCACTGCGCACACGACTCATGCTCGTAACTTCATCACTGGCAGCAAATGTCGTTGCTCATCTGATACCATCGACCGCCGGTATCTACTGGCATCATCTCCTGCCTGCTCTCGACATTCGGGCGAAGCAGCAGCCAAGAATCAGGCAGGTTGTGGACAAGACGAGATCGTTTCATCATCAACACATCTATATGCATACCGAGGCTGGAACGAGACGACAAGCAAGACAAACCCCCAACTGCGCTATCCGCTCCTTCCCCTTCAAAGGGAGACGCACTATACCACCTCCCACCCTTCCATCCCCACCCCTCAACCACCACACCCTCTGCTCAAGTCCCTCACGCCTCCTTCTCCCTCTCCTTCTCTCTCGCCTCCTCCGCTCTCCTCTCCTCCTCCTCCTCCCACTCCCTCGACTTCCTCACCAGCACCTCCCCATTCTGCAATCCAAAATACACCGCCACAGGCTTCTGCCCCCCCTGGCCCCCCTCCCTCAACGTCTGAATCCCATTCTTCCCATGAAACAACCCCACCTCCAGTACCCCCTCAATCGCTTTAATCTTCCTCGCGAGTTCGTCCACTTCTTCGGAAGATCGGAGTTGCTGGAAGGGCGCGTCGATGATGTAGAAGGACTGATCGGTCTGCACGGGACCCGTTTTGGCGAGGGTGTGTTCGCGGACGATGGGGGAGGGGGAACCCAGGAGTTTGAGTTCGCGGATCACGGTCGCGTGGGCGATCGGGGCGACTTCGATCGGGATCGTCGGCCACGCCGTCAACAGATGTTCCTGGTCTTTGCGGTAGTCGGCGATGCAGACGAATTTCCGGGCGCGGCGGGCGACGAGTTTCTCCTGGAAGAGACAGGCGCCGCCGCCCTTGATGCAGTTCAGGTCTTTGTCCACCTCGTCCGCGCCGTCGAAGGCGACGTCCAGCAGCACGTCCGCCGGGAGGGAGTCGAACGCGATCGGCGTCAACCCCGCCGCTTCGATGACTTTCTTCGAATTCCACCCCGTGGGCACGAACCAGTTCAGGTGCCCCGGGGGAGGCGGGTGGGCTTTCAAGTGTGCGGCGATGGCTTCGACGCCGTAGACGATGGTGCTGCCGGAGCCGATGCCTACGAAGCGGAAGTCGGAGCGGAAGTGGTCGGCGACGGCGGCGTAGGCGGCTTTGCGTTTGGCGGCTTCGACTTGGAGGAGTTCGGGGGAGGGGGCCGGGGGGTTGGGGGTGGGGGTGCCGATTGGGGTGGCCATTCCGGGGGTGGAGTGGAGGGGGCGGAGGAGGGTTTGAGGTGGGTAGAGGTTTCGGTGGGGCTGGTGGAGGATGGAGGTGGTGGAAGGAGTGCGGATGGTGATGCTGTTAACGCGTGACCATGTGGGAGCTGGAGAAGGTTAGTCAACACGTTCCTGTGGGCGGCGTGGGAAGTGGACATACTGAGTCGCATGTATCAAGAGATGTCGGTTCGTGTAGTCTTCGAGGAGAGTCGTAAGGCCCGTGGAGGATGTATGCAATATGCGATATGAACTTGGAAGTTGGAATATGAGGTCAAGATGACCTTCTTCGCGTAGACCGACCCTCAGTCTGACCCAAGATTTTTACCCCGCCATCGGCATTTGGCGGTCGACGCGAACCCCTCCAAAATGCTTTCGCGTCAATATTTGGAGGCCCGGAGAGTCAATTGGGCATTTGAAGCTCCGTGAAGTTGGACATTGGATGGAGCATCATATCCGTGTCTAAGGTACTGATCGAGTCGTGGACGAGATATGTGCAATTGAACATCAAGATTGAGCACAATGAAAGACATGTTTTAATCGGCCTGAAAGATCATTGACGGAGGCCTTCAATATATTGACGGGGAATCCGATGGCCACGGCGATAGCAATCGTATCGCGGACTTAGCCCAACCTTGTCGGAGCTTCAGCTGGTACCTGAACCCAAAGTCGCGTTTGTTTCCCGATGTACTTTTGTATCTCGACATCACTTCTGACCCTGAGCCATCGTTCAGCCAAAATCAGCAGCCATCGATACAATGGCCACTGATCCAATGGAGGTGCCTCCTCCACTTCAAGGACCGACTGCGAAGGAGAAAAAGTACGATCGCCAGCTGCGTCTTTGGGTATGCCCATCGCCTGATGGAAGTTCGATGTTCAGTCGCTGATCATCACAGGGCGCCAACGGTCAGATCGCACTCGAAGAAACACATGTCCTCCTCATTCAGGGAAGCGGTCCAGGCGTCACTGGCATTGAAACCCTCAAGAATCTCGTCCTCCCAGGCATCGGCAACTTCACCATTCTCGACTCGGCAATTGTAGATGAGGCGGATTTGGGGGTCAACTTCTTCCTGGATGATGCTTCGTTGGGCAAATACCGTGCGGAGGAGACAGTCAAATATCTTGCGGAGCTCAATCCGGATGTCCAAGGACATTCCATCACAGAGGTACGTCAAGCGAAGTCATGCTCGTCGATACACGAAGACTGACTTGCGATATAGCCTCTGGAGTCATGGGCAGTCAAGGACAAGATCTTCACGCCCTACACACTCGTTCTCGTCGCAGCACCGATCGACCCAGCCATTCTCAAACTCATCGTCTCCCACACCGAAGCCCTACAAATACCCACGTTCCACTTCCACTCGCTCGGATACTACTCCCACTTCTCCATCGGCCTTCCACCAGCCTTCCCGATCGTCGACACACACCCAGATCCGACCGCAACAACGGATCTACGGCTGACGAAGCCATGGCCGGAGCTTACAGAGTTTGCGAGAGAAAAGACGGCGAACATGGACAAGATGAATGGAGAAGAGTTTGCACACATCCCATACGTCTGCTTGTTGCTACATTACCTCGAGCAATGGCAGTCTGAGCACAACGGAGCGTTACCGGACACCTACAAGGAGAAGACAGCCTTTCGAGATCTTGTCCGGTCTGGTAGCGGCTCAGAAGAAAACTTCGACGAAGCCGTGGCAGCGGTCCTCAAGTCTCTTAACCCACCAACGCCACCCTCCTCAGTCCGTGAGATTCTGTCCGCACCAGAAGCCACCAAGATCAATTCATCGTCTCCACCTTTCTGGCTCATCGCCAACGCAGTCCACACATTCTATTCCAAACACTCCCAACTTCCCCTACCCGGCGCCGTTCCCGACATGAAAGCCCGTTCCGACACCTACATTCAACTCCAGAACATCTACAAGCAGAAGGCTCGACAAGATTGTGCGGAAGTCATCTCCTCGGTCCGTTCATTAGAGTCCCAAACAGGCCGACCCAAGCACCTCTCCATCCCCGACGCCGAAATCGAAAACTTCTGCAAAATGGCCGCTCACATCTCCCTCGTTCGCGGCCGCCCGCTCCGAGTCATCCAACCCGACACGCCTCTCTCCTTCGGCGGCCGCGCGAAGTTTGTCGTTCAGGAGCTTACCAATCCCGAGAGCCTGGTTGGACTCTACATCGCCTTCCTCGCCTGGGACGAATTCGTAGCTACTCATCATGCTGGCAACCAGACTCTCACCCCGCCTGGCCTCTCGGACGCAGACTTCGAGGAAGACTGTAAGCGCCTCACGGGAATCGGGCACAAGATCATCGACACCGCAATCAACAATGCAGGTACTCGCATCGAAGAGCCGGACTACAGTCAAGCGAAGAATAAGGTCGAAAAGTGGTGCGTTGAGCTGACGAGAGCGGGAGGCGGAGAGCTGCATAACATTGCGGCGTTGACGGGTGGGCTGATCGCGCAGGAGGCGATCAAGGTCATTACGAGACAGTATGTACCGGTGCAGGGAGCATGTGTGTTCGATGGTGTCGGGAGTCGGACGTGGGTTGGGCAGGTTTGATGTCATGAGAGAAGTGTCAGATCAATGATTACCAGACGAGTGCCTCCAGAGGCGAGTACAAAGAATCTTCGGCGATGTGGATAAAGGAGAACAAAGACGCAGCGATGTGTAACGCGAACATGAAATTCAAAGTAACTATTCTCGTCGCTGTTGGTGAGTAAAGCCTCAAATAACTGTCCACTTGCTTCAGCGCTACAAGGACACTAATGAGCAAAGGCAAAACGTCCTGGTCTTCCTGGAGGTCATCCTATCCTGCAACTCGGCTCCGACTCCCGCTTCTGTCCTGCCTATCCATATTCTCGAGCTCACCCATCAAGCCCCCACTCAATATGCCATCATGTGACCACATCATCCAGGGCCTTGAGCCGAGCGGCCAATTCCTCAAAGTCCGAAGCGCACCACTGCTGAAGATTCCGGCAGTCCGACGTGACCCTAAGCATCTCGCCCGGATATTCCTCAACATACACACCATATTCCTTGGCCTCGATGGACCAGTCTACGGCGTCGTTGAAATCGAGTGGAAACGTGATCTTGACGTCCTCCACCCCGTGATGTTTCAACTTGCCGAGTTCCCGAACAAACGAAATCAGTTCGCATGCAGCGAAATTCGTGTGCACCACCAGCTCTTTCAGATTGGGTGGTAAGTCGCACATCACATCGCGGAAGTTGCTCTTTCCTCGATATGACACCAGCAGCTGCATGTCGATCTCCAGATACGTCAAGTTGGTGAAGTCGAGCACAGGGAGGCGATGAGTATCGTTCGATCACACGCGGCCTCGTCCGCGATGTTGCTGATCCGCAACTTCTCCAGACTACCGCGATGCGGAGCCAGCGCGGCGTGGAGGGCCAGCATTCCAGTGGAGTGATCGGTCATGTCCCGCTCGGAAACGTGATGCGCATACCCCTCTCCTCTGCGCTGGATCTCATAGCGGAACTCTTTCAGCCTGGCGCAGGTACCCACCACGGTCGTCAATTCGTGCGCGCCGAGATGGCATCCTAAAAGACTCAGGGACTCGATCGTGCTGGAGCCCTTTGCGAGCGGCCAGGGTCTGAGTTTGCAGCGGGATGCGAAGCAGGAGGCTTCGAGGCGACGGAGGGAGGGGAGGGCCATGACCGAGGAGAGCGCTTCCACGTCTCCTTCGGAGGGGAGACGCTCGTCGGGGTCGTTGTTGGGGTAGGCTCAGCAGTGGCGGACACCGTTGATGCTGAGGTGTTGGAGATGGGAGAATGCGCCGACGCGCGAGTGCGCCAGGTTGCTTTTCGACCAGAGGTTTTGAAGTGGCATTCTGACTTCTGGGTCGGGGGAGTCGAAGCAGGAGTCCCAGTAGGTGCCGTCCGTCTGCATTGTGATGGATCGAGCCTGGGTCGCCATCGCCAGGATTACCAGGACATCTGGCAGCAGTCCGAAGTCGTAGCCCTCTGCGATAGTCATGGTCATCGCTTCGACGGCTTTGTGGCCGTGCACCAGCGACTTCAACATCTCTTCGCACCGCTCGAGGTCTTCTGGATGGCACACTCTCTCGGCTCTCATCCCCTTGTTGAGGAACTCGTACTCGTCAAAGGACTCGTATGCGGGCGCAGCGATGATGTTGCGGATGAGTAGGGCGAGCTGAGGCGATGCGCACAGGGTGCGTGCGAGTTCGCGAGTGCTGGTGGTATGTGGGCCGCCGGTTTGTCTGTCGAGGTAGACGGACTCGTATAGTGCGGGGCGCACGGCTTGGAGGAGGTCTTTGCAGGTCAGGCAGAGGGCGAGGAGAGCGCTTTGTGAATCGTGGTCTGGACGATCGGCGGCGAGAATGGTGACTATGTATTTGATGAGGTCGAGCGGGAAGTCGAGGAGTGGGGTCGGCATTTGGGGCGACAGTGCGGTTGGTGAAGACATGGTCGAGTGAACCGTACGGATAGTGGAGTCGGAAATACTTTGCGTCAGAAATTCAGTCGGCGGTGATGACGATGTTGAGTTGCAGAATGCCTGGAAGTTGAGTGTAGAGTGGGGGAATTTTGAATGCTGAGTCATTCAATTCACTCGCAATATGGCGCTAGCTGCCGATCATCACATGTCAGAACAGCCGGCCTGAATTCGGCGCCGTAGAAGACAGCACGTGTGTCCAGAGTCCGCGCAGTACTTAGAACGAGTGTCTAGAGGACGTCGGGACTTCGTTGGGAGCTTTCAACGCCATTGTTAGTGCGTTGTTGACCATCTTTGGCCCGCTTTTTCGAGGCTGTTGAGGAAGTTCAGTCGTGTCAGCCGAACCGATGAAGATTAATTCTATTACACACTGATGAGAATAGTGGAGATCGTGACAAGAAGTCTAAAGGGGAGCAGGCATAAGTCTTATCTACAGGCCTGCTTGCTAAGTGTTTGCCTCCAAGGCTGCATTGATTGTACGACTCCGGAGCATCTCCTCTGACTGACTCAGTTCACGAGTATCTGCGAAAGACCCGAGCTTTCCGGAGTGTTCGGTTGAAGCACATGGGATTGTGCCATCACGTGCAGTGTTTGGGTTGTGACTCAGCCGCACGGCAAACGCATTGGAAACTTCACTTCTCCTTCCTTCCGACTTTAATCAACACGCATTGTCTTCACTCATACTCTGGAAACTTTGTCTCCATTCCACAATATCGCGCCAGACCTCGACTAAGCCATCTCCTCGCCGAAGAACTACCACCAACAAACAAGACTCCGTCAATTCGCTACCGCCAGACACATCACAATGGCGAGTTCGCTAGAGAGCCTCCCGCCAGAGCTTCTCGATGACATCTTCAGCCGCCTTCGACCGGAAATTTCAGCTCGAAAGTCGGATGAAGCCGCCGCCAGGGCAACGTACAAGTCGTTTTGCCTATCCTGTAGAACGCTAGCTTCCCTCCGCGCGCAAGCAGCTCTACCAGAGCGTATCTCTGAACAGCATCGATCTTCATCAGAACTCCACACGCCGACTTGCACGCACGTTTTGCGAAGTGCCGCACCTCACCACATCTATCAAGGAGATAAAGATGAGGTTCTGCGCTCGTCATACCGAGTTACACAGACAGGAGGTGGAGAAGCAGAACAAGCACCGCAAGTACAGTCGAACCGATTACTACCATGACGAGATGGGCACGCTACAAGAACACGACCAGAAGGACAAGAAGATGTTCAAGACCGCGCTGGACTCGTTGACGTGGGATCCCAAATTGCGCAGCAAAGTTTCCAGAGACGTTATAGTATCCCAAGTTCCCTTGCTTGGAGGCGACTTCGCCGAGTTGACGGGTAGCTGCGGCGTACTGGAGGCCATGGTTGTTCTTGCTCTCGCAACGCGGGTGAAGAAAGTGACAATCGAGACGTGGGGAAGCAAGAACTGTCCCTGGGGACAGGGGTGCAAGAAGTTGTTGGAAGCCATGTGGTCGAAAGAAAGCCTGTCGCGGCGACCGATTGGAATATATGACTTGTTGGCGGAAGTCGAAACTGATGGCTGGCAATATGTGGAAGACGACGGATATGGACCCGGTAGGCCAGGTGGCTTGTCCTCCAGCATTCTTGAAGCCGTGGAGCTGTCTGGTCTCCAATCACTGAAGATCCGAGGCGTCGATGATGTGGATTTAAGTCAAGTCCCAACCTGTCACTCAACAATAAGGCCTGGACGAACCTCAAAAGTCTGACCTTCAACCAATCATACGTGCTTGCAAGCACATTGCTGGACGCTTTGAATTCTCTGTCTGACCTGGAACAATTTCATTTGACCGTCGACCATTGTTTCCGCGACACAAGGGGGTCGGACCGCCCATATCTTTCTATCGAAGCTCTCGAGTTCGCGCTCAAAGCTCATAGCGCCACGCTGCGCTCTCTTACCATCACAAGTCTAACCAGCGAAGGGATGGCATTCTGCCACCAGCCATGCCTTGGATTCCTCACCAAAATGACTATGCTCCAGTGCCTCGAGACCGAGGATCAGCTACTGGTGGGATTCGGCAGAAGTCTGGCACGAGGTACTCGCGACATTACCCGTGTTCTTCCATCGACGCTGAAGAAGCTGGTGGTCCACACATTTGCTGACCTGGAGACCCTTGGTCGCATCCTCTTCCGACTCGGTGTGCTTCAATCTCGCGGATTAGAGTCGCTGGAGGTCACATCGGTCGGGGATGATCTGTCGATACACGTCTCCGAATGGTTCGCGCTACTTTACCTTTGCTTTCACTAGCTAGAGATCCTGAAAAGGTGCTTTGTGCTTTCATGCATCGTCACTGGGTCAGTTCGGTCTCCGTCAATGATCAAGGCTCATCCGCGCTGGATACTCTGTCACTTTGGCACGGAAACGCCGGGACTACAGTGCTGCAGTCGGAAGAACGACGTCCGTTGCCTTGCGACAATGAACACCATATGACCTTGACATGCGTTTCTGACAATAAAAGCTCTTTCATAGCTTTCTTTCCTTCCCTTCTACTATGCACCGCATTCCATTGTTCGTTCAATCTTTTTCCCGCCTTCAGCTGTCATCTCTTCTCAATCATACAGCGTGAGACGATGTTTAGTCTGTATGGCAGTAGCATTGGCCTTTTATTGGACAGACTAAGTGTCTTGAAGCAGATCACGAGTGTCCTGTGAAAGCATGGCATCAACCCCATCAGGCGGAGAGGAGGCCACATGGGCTCTTCCGCATCATGATTTGTGGCAAATCTGTGGACCATGCAACGTCCGGAGGTAGAGCAGCTTGAGAGTAAACGTTCTCAATATGGAGATGACTACGATGGCATGGTGGATGTAGCTGTCCGAATGCAGCTGTGAAACCAGTACCTAGCAGCTTTAGCAACACCATGTCCAAATCTCTTCCTCCCAAAGCAGCTTCAGTCATCGAAGCCACGCATTCGACTTCAACTGCTCACTTCACCGAGCGTCACCACCCACTCCAGTAACCGGCGCGGTATCATTGTCATGGCTTCACAAAACACTGAAGAAGAAGTACCCCTTTCTGGACAGCAGGCATCACTGCATTCTACGCCAGGCTCTGTTGTAGCCACAAAAGACCTACTGGGCCTCCCTCATGAGCTCCTTCGACAGATCGCCGATACTTTCAGCTTTGCCTTGGTGTCGTCCTCTACGAACAGCGAGGACCAGTGGACTCGGAGCCGCCCACTCTACAACTTGGCTTTAACTTGCATGTTGCGTCCTTCCGTCGCTTGGCCTTTCCTTTACAGGAACATTGTGCTCCTCCATATGCTATTAAGGGAAACCCTTGACGGAGAATTCGGGCAAGAGTACGACACACTTCAACTCGCCCGCTCGCTCTGCGAGACGCCTTCCCTAGGTCTCTACATCCGATCGATCTCATCGCCCATGTGCTCCGCAACTCCAGCACACTGCAGCTTTCGATGGAAGACGTATTGGGTTCCAAGCTTCAGCCTTGTAGACATGGCCCGGCGGTCTTGAACTTTTGGCGCTTGAGATCCTGACGAATGGCATCGAAGGCATCGTCAAGCTTCGGCTTCCGGATATTTGGGGTCTGGGTGGTATGCTTGGAGAGGCTATGGTGGGACTGTTTGAAGATCCCACGACCTTGAGTGAGCTAGGGTGGGGAGGACAAGGCAACGAGATCGAGAATAAAGGAACTGCACTCGCAGCCGACGAGGGCCCTCCCGAGGGTGGGTAGAACGGGGAAGTCATTCCAGCGGCAACTTCAAGCATTCATGAACTTAGCAATTAGTATAGGATATCATTATTCGTCATTGGT
Organism: Zymoseptoria crescenta; assembly: GCA_026122155.1. Taxonomy (NCBI): domain Eukaryota; kingdom Fungi; phylum Ascomycota; class Dothideomycetes; order Mycosphaerellales; family Mycosphaerellaceae; genus Zymoseptoria; species Zymoseptoria crescenta. The sequence continues at coordinate 37,575 of JALRMM010000117.1, read as the reverse complement.
CACGTTCAGCACCTGCGTTTCAACGAGCACGAGTTTGGCGATCCTGGTGGTCGCCACGGCTAGCACTTCGCCCGATACAAAGGCATGACAGTGAGTGTCAAGCGTGATTCCAACGAGACAAGGGCGTGACTGCTCACGTCTAGCACTTGCTTCTGAGTTCTTTGGATAGTCGCTCAATTCCATGGTCTCGACCAGCAAACAGTTGCAAGTTTCCTCTCCAGCGGACTCTCCTTATAAAAGTCATTTGCGATATCATCTGTCGGGCCATTCCTCCGGACATGTATAGATGTTTCATCATTTTGTATATACGTCGATGTTGATTTAACGTTCAGCTGTGGCTGTAGGCATGTGATAAGAACCAGCCGCGCCAAGCATATCAGGTGAATGTTGCCGAATGGCTGACTCATACGCCTTTTCTGCCCACTCTGCATCAATGCTTGGAACTTATACTTGATTTCAACAGCTTCATCGATCGTCGACTCTGACTGCCCTGCGCCTCGAACAACAGTGGACATCACACCGAAATTGCACAGTCCACGCGCTTCAATTGCGCATCGACCTCGTCCAAGTGCAGGTCTACTTTGCTGAGCTACGCAGCGAGGTACTGAAGCCATTCACCACGATCAATGCACACGGGCGATTTGAAAATGACCACCACTAACTCTCCTCTGCGCCTTGCGCTCGGCTCGGACGACTCGACCAACTCTACTACACCTATTTCTAGCACGACAAGTCCGCTCCTGGACCTACCTATCGACCTTTTCGGCAAGATACTTCGCCACGTTTGCAATACTACTGTCTCCGAGCATACGTACATCCTAGACAAGATTTCCGCCGCAAACACAAATCGTCTGCTTAGCATGACCTGCCGGGACGTGCACATTGCTGTGCAGCCTCTTCTCTATAAGCACGTCATAGTTAACACGAACTGTCTCTTAACATACCGACTTGTTCGCACGCTTTGCACGAAGCTAGAGCTTACTCTGCTAATCCGCTACATTATAGCGCAGCTATGCACCTAGGGCATGTACTACGACTCGGGCAGATTCGACAACGATTACGAAGACTCTATTAACCACGATTACGAAATCTATAGCAAGGCCGAAATGGCGAGGTTCCACGATCAACTCCTACGCGGCATCGGCAGCGAAGAGCTGTTCGTCAAAATAACCCAAAGTGGATCCCCGTTTCGGCCCTATTAGGGCTCTTACGGTGGCGCGGAAATAATGCTTGTGCTTATGCTAGCGAAGAACTTACAGACCGTCTCTATCCGCACTATCGGCTCTATGCCTTGGTGCTTAATACAGAACGATTGGGGCGTAGCTCTACGCACTATCTAGTCGAACGAGGGTCGTGCTAATAGAGACTTTTTATAGCTTAAGTCCGTGGAGCTCGACGGCATAGACTACGGAGTTTACGATAACTACGAACCCCGCTTTATTAACCCTAAGGGAGCTATTAGGAATGTTACTAGAGTAATAGCTTTGCCCGTATTAAAGTGCCTTCGACTTCGCGGGTTCGCGGCGTATAAGGATATCGATAAAGCCGAATAGCCGTTCGAAAAAGCGTCGAGTGGCCTGAAGATTCTTGGCTTCCCGCGATCGCTACTATCGCTATAAGCGACGAGAGTCCTAATAGAAACTTGCGTAGAGCTTAAGGAGTTCTATCTAAACGTCTAGCGCACCCACTTTAGCGGCTACGACCTACCTTCGGACAATTTCCTAGACGTACAAGAGTTGCATAGTGTCCTTCGCTTGCACTAGACCTCTCTTCGAAGAATTACTATTATGAATTTAGACGTCGCCGGGAGAGTCTAGGGCGACGTAGGTCTAGGAGACTTGTTAATGTTTAGTTACCTCGAGAGCCTTAAAATTAACTTCTAGCTGCTAGTAGACATCTATACTATAAACTATTTAAGCGTAGCTTTAAGACTGCTATTAACTCTTAGATACATTAAAGTCCACTTATATAATACCGTCGATCTTTTGGGCGACGCCCTACTACGCCTCGCTCTACTCTAGGATTAGGGTCTTTAGTATCTCGAGGTTACGTTTCCTTAGAGGACGTGGCCTAAAGATTCTTCTTTCCGTTATAATAAGTAGATGTCGAGTATAGATCGACTGTTCTTTATCGGTTAAGAGCTATACTTTAACAAACGTTAGTACGGTTACGAGGAGAGGCGAATCTTCCTAGAATGCTAGGACCTATAGGCATAGTTAAAGGGGGCGTTAATTCAATTGGCGCACGATATTCGATAGTATAGAATCGATAATCTAGTGCGTTCGTAGTTACTAGACGTATAGTAGGACGAAGGAGACATTAGAGCAGCTATACTAGCTACTTTCGACGAGGCTAGTAAAGGAGCTAAGTAGCGAGGAGCGAGGAGTAGGGGCCGTAAGAACGAGTTTAAGTAGTAGACTACTCTACGAGAAAAGGATAGAGCAAGCGGAGAGCATCGAGGGTCTACTCGCGCGGTAATTCGAAGGTCGTACGGCATACGAACATTAGCGATCGTAGTATTAGTTAAATACGGGACGCGGACAGTGTTAAACGGATTATAACTGGAGTAGGAAGCTAGAAGCGTAGATTATGCCTTAGCGTATTATCGTAGAGTTGTAAAGAAGTCTGTCTAGATAGATAGTACCCCGATATTTAATCCCTAGGCTACGACCGCCTCTTTAAGATGCCTTACATAATCTTATATAAAGCCGCGTAGGTAGGCTTTAATTTCCTTTGTCTTCGATCGCATACGTTTAGCTCTTTACGACTTAGTCTCGGGCCCTACGGAGAGCTAATAGAGCCTAGATGTCTTGTTCTCGATTAGTAAACCGTTAAAGGTTTTCCTAGAGCGGAGCCTACTTTAAACGTTTTGCTACGTAGCTTCGGTCGATAGTGCTATAGACGACTACTTGCTACGTAGCTTCGGTCGATAGTGCTATAGACGACTACTTACTACGTAGCTTTAGTCGATAGTGCTATAGACGACGGTATACTTCGTATATAATTGCCTAATACATAACGACTAGGGCCGCGTACTATACGCGATCTAGTCGGATAAGAAGCTTACTACCGGTGCCTTCTCCTAGCTAGAGAGTGTATAGCTAAACGGACTGGACTATAGACATCGCCGAAGGATTAACTTCCGCGATCCTACCCCTAAAGGATTATTACGAGACCTAGCTAAAGTTATTAATCTTCCTAGCCTAAGAAAGCTTACTATTTACGGTGTTCCCGCGTACTTTAGGTTAGCGGTTAGGGAAGCTAAACAACTAGTAGCGAAAGACCTTAGCGGGCTATAAATACTGGAAATTATATAGTTATAGCTATCGATATAGACGGTCGGAAAGCTTATAGAGAAATGCGAAGCTCTCTAGAGCTTTCGCTACGAGATCCGTTATATCTAATTCGATATATATTATAACGGCACGCTAGCTACTAAATATATAGCCTCGTAAGATCTCGAGTCTGTTCTTCTTATCTAGAAAAACTTACTTAAATCGATCTCGATTACCTACTCTAATTATAAAGTCGATAAATACTAGACCTACTAGCCGTTTACCGATCTCTTAGGCTTCTATAAGCTCCGATATCTTAAGATCGACTGGACGCTATTATACGTATACTACCTAGGAGTCTAACGTCCGAGTAGCTTCCTCTTAAAGCTCTTACTAGTAGGTCTTACGCATATTAAGCTCTATTTAAATATAGATCTCTATCTACTACTAGGCCTAATACTTTAGCTTATCTTACTACGATAATATAGCTTATAGCGTCTAGAAATTACATTTCTAGTATCTAAAGGGGGAACAAAAGTCCGCTAACTACTTCTTAATAGGAAAGGTTACTTAAGTATAGATCGGCTCTACTTCGTCGGCTAGGATAAAAACCCCCGTAAGGGGGAGCCTATCGAATATACCGCGCGGATTTTCTAGTATATTAGGATCTATAAGTATAGCCGGAGTCTAGGTTCGAACGTCTATTAATATTAATTAGACTTAACGGGGTTAAGCCGATCGTTTAGTCGTAACTTTAAGATATATAATTATCGGATAGTCTAAGCCTATAGCTTTAAGGGGGGGTATTATAGGGTATAAGCACTATATATAGGACGGATTAGAGCTCGCGACGGGTAGGAGATAGGTTATACGGGCGCCTAGGGGTTATTAAAACGGCCTATAGGATATATTTAAGCGCTCGTAAAGGTATATAAGAATTTAAAGAGCGATAACGCGGTGTTTTATATTTCGGAACAACGTAACGACCTAGCGATCGCGTACGGCGTTATAGATAGCTAGAGATTATTCTAGCTAGAGATTGTTTAATATAGGACTCGAAATTTCCGATCGAGTAAAGTAGTCGTTTATAGTAGTAGAGCATAAATTACTAATAATAGAAGCTTTTAAGTAAATTTTGTCCTTATAGGCTTTATATATATAGTATTCTATATAAGTCCATAACTTAGTTACTAAGCATATCGATTAATACATCTTATAGCTCTTATAGTAACACTAATATATAGAGTCTTTTAAACGCGTCCCGTACTCTATTACTAATAGGCTAACTATTCTATAACTACGACGCTCGACGTCTAGACTTATATCTATACTTAGACTAAAATGCTACTTTATACCTTAACATAGCCTCGCTCTCTACATATTTATAGCATAGCTATATCGGAAGCCTAGATTTGTTAAATTTGAAGAGGCGTAACGACCTTTTTTTTTAAAGCTACGAGTTAACGCGGAACAAGCTTAGGACGTATATAATATAATAATTTTAGCTGTTTAAAAACAGCTTAAGACCTAAAACCTTAGGCACTGTTTTACTTAAGGGTTAGAACGCTAGTAATAAAAGTTATACTAGCCGGAAGCCCGTAAAGCTAAGTCTTTACGTACCCGTAGTTCGTATCCTTTACGTACTATCTAGTATCTTAGGCGTATAACTTAGGCCGCGCTAAAAAACGTAGGGAAGGGAGGGCTATAAGATACTATCTCCGGCCCTAATTCTACTTCTAAAACATTAGACTTTTAAGCCGGGCCGACTAAGTATATAAAGTACGCCTATCGTATCTACGATTACCTAGATAGTACGCGAGGTACGTAGAGGTATATAAGCTGCGCGAGCTTCCGGAGTAGTACAACTTTTATTACTAGCGTTCTAGTTATATAGTTATAACTCGGCCTTATTAGGTTAGTCTATATAGCTTAAGGGTAGCACCCTTATAAATAATTATTAATTCTTCCGCTTTTTGATTATAGCGTATAGTAGATTAAGAACAGTATATTATTATTCCCTAAAGAAGCCTCTTCTCGTTATATACGCGTGTGAGGGAGTGTAATTAGGTAGTAGCTAACACGTACAAGCAGTCTGTATACGAATATCTATATTGCCTACCGAAGGGAACCGAAGGGAGGCAGAAGGGAATAAAAGGGAGGTGTGCGTGCTAAGGCCTCGTACGGGCCTGCTTCGGGCTAGCATTAGGCCCGGAGCAGGCCTGAATTAGGTCTATAGTAGCCTAGGGCACTAGCTCCCTAATATTATCCCCTCCCCCCCGGCGGCCTATCCTAGGTCGTAGAAGTAATAGCAAAAATTGAAGTTTAATAATAGCCCCGATCCCGACTAACGAGGAAGGGATCGAACCGCGGTATCTCGTAAGTAGTCGTAGGGGAGTTAGCCCTTTAATAGCTACTCGGCTAGCTAGGCGAAGCGTATATTAGTTGGATTTCTCGTAATAGCGGTGTAGAACCCTCGTCGTTTTATAAAGGCGAAGTAAGCCGCGGCTGCGTCTATAAACACGGACTAAGGAGTCTTATAAATTCGCTCCTAAGGTCCTTCTTAGTCGTAGACGTAGTCTGTTCTAGGCCTGTCCTTTCGCTCGTAAAGCCTACGCTAGCGTGTAGCGTTATAATCTGTTTATGCGCATAACCGCACGTAAATTGTCCGTGAATCCTCCCCGTAATCTTAGTAGGCCCGTAATAGGCCCGTTTTGGCTGTGAATTCGCTCTATTATAGGCGTCGTAATTATATAGCCTTAGCGGCTCCGATCGGTCCTTTATATCTAGTCCTTCGTCCTCGAACTTTCTTCTTCCTTCCTTATTACACCTTCCACTTCTATAGTAGCGCCTCTTTCTCCGATCCTCGAATCGCCTACTAAGCCGACTACCTTACCGCGTAACGAGCTTCCACGTTATAGTAGCGCTCGTCGGCGCGTGTCGACTCTTATAAGTACTTGGACCGCTATTAATTAAGAAGGTGTTTAGGATCCTAACCGAACTATGTCGTAGCCCGGATTTTACCCTCCTAGTACGCCTCGTACGCTAGTAGGTAGTAGTAGTAGTGCTACGCAGACCCTAAGCGGCCCTCTCTTAGGTCTAAATCTCTACGATCCGGCCTCTCTAGCTACGCGTACTTCTATAGCGAGCGGTCTCCCGAATCCCGATAACTCGCCCTCTTCGATCCCTCGTAGGAATTCTAATAGCTCGCTTACCTAGCGGCTAGGTATGTTCTAGCACTCCTTTAGGCCTAATTCGTAGCTAACGTAGTTAGGTCCTGTTATCGTGGTCGATAGCCGCGCTCCAATCCCGGATTATCTCTATTTATACGCTAAGATAGCTATCGTAGAGACGCCTATTACTCGTACGAACCGCCTTCCTTAGTTAATCGCCCCACGTCCAGATACGCGTCGTCTTCCGTGCGTTAACTACATCCGTCGGTTCTACGATGTTAACTAGTACCTTACGGCTACGTAGTAGCTTCCCGTTACCTATCGCTATAATATAACGGATCTGCCGGAGGGCACCTATACTACGTATATCGCTATTCGATAGCAGTCGGCATACTACCCTATACCTAAGGAGGCGTACCGGGCCTATAACATCCTTAACCTAATGTAGCGTTCCGTCCTTAAGCATAAGCGGAGGTTTCTACGGATTAACGACACTAATTTCCTCGTCGGACTCGACACTTCTAAGGAGGCCGAGCGCCGTTATCGGTATGTCTAATCCCTCCTTCGGGCCTGTTTTAGCGCTAACAAGTTCCTAGCCGTATCCTCTAGTTCCGCAGCTTTACTAACAAGCTCTACCCTAAGATAAAGGCCCTAATTAAGGACGTCTTTAACTTCGGCATTAACGCTTCCGCCGGCGCGCGTGTCCTTAGCTTCTTTACCGGTAGGCTACCTAAGGCTAGTCGGACTTGGAAGGATCTTTCCTTAAAGCCCTCTAACGAGTAGTAGTTAGCCTATCGCCGTTATTATCGTATAGAGGCGGAGGTAGAGGAGCGGTCGTTCGAGGCTAGCCGTAGTACGCTAAGTTTAACGCCGTTTAACATTGTCGCGGATACGGAGGTAGAGTAGCGCACTATGCGCAACCTGCTATTTAAGTAGTAGCGCTTAGTGTACTAGGGCCCTTTCGCGTACTAGCTCGGGGCTAGTACGGGGTTAAAAGGGTAGTGAAAGTGGAGCAACCTACGGCAGTTATAGACATTAGTCCCTATAACCTATAGGATCGTTAGACTCCTTAGTCCGTATTTCAAGACTTTTCGGCCGGCGCGCTAGTAGCGTTATTTGTTTCTTTATGCTTAGGTAGTAGGAGGAATAGGCGAACAAAAGCATGCGGCTTTATCTACGAGTTGATTTCTTCTTTTAGCGTTTTGGGAACCTACCCCTAGTGCGATCCAGGGCTATTCTGGGTCCGTTTAGGGCCTCTAGCCGCGCATGTTTAATCTTAAACTCTTTAACTAGTTCGCTCGCTCCTTCGAGCGCACTCGTAGGTAGCTATTCGTTATATTCTAGGGAGTATCCTAACTACCGAATAAGATATTCCCTCGTGTCCCGTTTACCTCTATATTTAAGGATCCCTTCGACTTCCCACTCGTCCTCTTCGTTCTTATTGTCTTGAAGGGGCTGCACCGGGGGTAGTTCGTATCCCTCTCGGGCGTAATATAGCTCTAGCAGTAATATATAGAAGACTAGGTAGAAGCGCTTTATCGACGGTAGGAGATTTAGTCGATAGGCTTACGTACTAATACGTTGCGTAATAGTGAAGGGTCCTAGGAACTTGTTGTCTAGCTTCCTATGCGGTCGCCTGGTCTTAATGTTCTTTCTAGACAGCAGCACCTTCTTACTAACGTCGTAGTACTTAGCTACCGTTGTCTTGTCGTAGTATTTCTTCTATAAGAGAGCCGCCTTCTCGAGGTTCTTACGCGCCTTTATAACTTCCTTATCTCTACGGGCGATGTATTCGCGCGCTGCGTCGGCTAGCGATTTCGCCTTAGACGTTAGTCCCTTAGTTAGGAACTCTCTCGATAGGATCCTATCGATAGAGCCCGAATCGGACCTATATACGACCCGTATTAGGGTAAATTCAGACCCGGAGTGGACCTTCGTGTTGTGTGCGTATATAGTAGTAGGAAGAAGTACCGCCTAGTCGTCCTGGTCCTAGTTATAGTAGATCCTTAGGTACGCTTCTAACTGCTAGTTCGTTCGCTCCGTTTAGCTATCCGTTTAGGGATAAAACGCTGTACTTAGTCGTCTCTTAACCGTTAGGTAGAAGCATAGTGCGCTCTAGTACGTGCTAGTAAACACCGACCCTCGATCCGATACTATCTCCTCTAGGGGGCCTAATTCGCATACGATACGGGTATATATTAGGTCTCCTAAGGCATAGGCGTCGATCGTGTCGTTTATAGGGAAGTACCGGACGTACTTTAAGAGTCTATTAACGACTACCAACACGGCGTTATATACCTTGCCGTTAAATCCCTTTAACGGTAGTAGGCCGACGATAAAGTCTATCGATAGTAACTTCTACGGCTCGCTAGGGACGGCAAGGGGTTGTAGCCGACTATATAGTTTATAGTATTTTGTTTTAGTTCGTTAGCAAACATCGCATGTCTTAACATATTCGTTAACGTCGTTCGTTAGTCCCTTCTAGTAATACTTAGAAGCGATAGTCTCTTACGTACGCTAATAACCGTAGTAGCCTACGGTAGGGTCGTCGTAGTTTCGCCGGAGAATTTCCCTCCTTAATGCTTCCGAGTTAGGGACGTAAACCTTCCTATTATAGCGCAGGAGTCCACTTAAGTCGAACGCCTACTAGTCGTTCTCCCCTACTAGGTCCCGGTCTAGTTTAGGTCTACCTAGGGCCTAATTCGGGGCTAAGGCGGCTACGCCTAAACTTTACACGGCTATCTAACTCCTTCGTTCTTAGATAGAAGGATCCGCTTGCTAGGCATCCCTAATTAAGTCGATAAATAAAGTCGGTAGGTCCGCCGAGTTCGCTATCTCCCCCTCTGCCGCGGCGGCAACGAGGTAGTAAGGGATACGCATAGATGTCCTAATCGAGGTATTATCCTCGACGCTATAAACGGCGTACACGTGCTACTCTCGCGTCGAGAAGCGTGTTCGCACCGTGTTGTCGGCATAGGCCTCCGGCCTACCTATATCTAGGTTCTCCTATATAGATGCAACTACGGGGTCCCGAGGGGCCTCTTATAGGTCTGAAATAGAGCTATCTAGGTACAGCGTTCTTAGCGACTATTGGAGGGTAGGTAAGGCTCCCTACATCTTATCCTCCTTCGCACCTTCCTTAAAGCCTACGAAGTAGTCCGGGCGGCGTAACAAGCCGTCCGTAGGGTTTAACTTCCCTAGCTTATACTTAATAACGAAGTTGTATGTAGCGAGTGTCTCGGCGATGCGAGCCTAGCGCCTATTTAATGTCTTCGTAGTTATAAAGTACCGCAGGTTGTAGTAGTCGGTTAGGACCTAAATCGGGTATATAGCACCCTCGAGGTAGTGCCGCTAGTGTTTAAACGACTCCGATATAGCTATTAGCTCCTTATTAGGCGTATAATATCGGATCTCCGGTCCTACCTAGCTCTTAGAGTAATATGCTACGGGGTGCTAATAGCGGTCTCCCTCCGCGTCCTCCCTTAGCTATAGTAGAATACCGGAGTATGCCGTATTAGATACGTCGGTAATTACTGTAATTAGTAGGGCAGGATCGAAATGCTAAAGTAGGGGTGCATCTATAAAGGCCCGTTTTAGGTCTAAGAACGCTCTATCGGAGGCCTCGTTCTACTCGAACGGTCTACGGATTACTTGCTTCTTGCTACGCCTTCCCTCTACTACCTAGCTACCGGACAGCATATTATTAAGGGGTCTCGCAATCTTCGAGTACCTATATATAAACCTCCGGTAGAAGTTCGCGAACCCTAGGAACACCTATACGTCTCTATAAGACTTGGGTTATAGCTAGTTACGGATCGATTTAATCCTTTTCTCGTCTATAACTACGCCGGAGGGCGTAACAACGAACCTAAGGAACTCTATACAATTAGTATAGAACTCGCACTTAGTTAGCTTCGTATATAGCTTCTATTCCTCGAGCCTCTTAAGGACTTGCTTAACATAGCGTCGGTAATCTGTCTCGTTTTTCGAGTAGATAAGGATATTATCTAGATATACTACGCATATAGTGTCTACTAGTCCTGCAAGGGCCTTGTTAATATAGGCTTAGAAGGTAGCGGGCGCGTTAGCTAGCCTAAACGGCATAACGAGGTATTCGAACAGGCCGTACCTTGTTTTGAAGGCTGTCTTCCACTCGTCTCCCTCTTTAATCCTTATCCTATAGTAGGCATCCCTAAGGTCTAGTTTAGTAAAGATTCGGGCCTAACTTAGGCGGTCTAGTATCTCGCTAATAAGGGGGAGCGGGTACCGGTTCTTTACCGTAACTCTATTTAGTCCGCGGTAATCTACGTATAGGCGCATCTCGCCGTTCTTTTTAGGAACGAAGAGGATCGGTGCCCTATAAGGGCTCTTGCTAGGCCTAATCCAGCCCTTCTTTAGGGCTTTATCGAGGTATTCCCGCAGGATTGCTAGCTCTTTTTGTAAGAGGTTGTATATTAGCATCTACGGTAGGGTTTTCCCTTCTTCGATATCGATCGCATAGTTATATTAGCTGTTTCGAGCGATAATGCCGGCTAGCTTCTTACTAAACACGTCGTATTTACGGTATTTAGTAGGCACTCGGTTAATGTCTACTTGCTCTACTGCGGCGACTATAAGTATAGTCTTGTAGACCTGCTTTAGGAGTTCTTCGAGGCCCGGTTAGCCCTCGTAGGCGGTGCGATATCGCTCGTAGTATAATAGAGCCGCGACCTAGTGTTCGCATCGTCTATTAGGGTCCAGCTCTATTAGATCCTTGTCCTAATCGGCGTGGATTGCTATCGGTTCTGTAATAGTACTATCTAGGGCGTTAATTTCGACTGTTTCGGGGATAAACAGGGCCTAATCCTCGTCTTCCCCGATTTCCGCGCCTACTAAGAACTGTCCGTTCTATTTAACGGCGGCTTTACTACTAAAGATAGCGTATAGTGCTATGCCCGTAGGGTGGTCCCTTTACGGCTAGTTGTCCGCTTCTATTTCCTTGTCTCCTTCCTTATTATTACCGGCCGCCTATACGAACCTTCCTAACCGGAAGTAAATAAGGGGGTTAGCCGCGAGGATCTAGTCCTATCCGAGCACTATGTCGTACCTAGTAAAGGCGGCTGCCTAGAAGGTCTAATTTACCCCTTTTTCGTCCCCGTTAGAGTCCTTAGCTAGGACTGCAATATCGTAACCTTTATAAACCGTTATCTAATAGTTATTAAGGAACTTAACACGCGGTGTAGGCGCTCCGTTGCTAGGTATCTGGAGCGATTGTACTTAATATTGCGCGATAAGGTTAATCTGCGCTCCGTAGTCGACTAGAGCCTTTAGCGTATATAGCTTTCTATCTCTACCGCGGATATCTACGTTAATCGTAAGGCGTCTTTCTCTCCCTCTCGATTTTGGCCCTAGTTTAAGGGAGCTAAGTTGTGCAACCACAACTTTAACTAAGGCTACTCTTTTCCCTACTCCTTATTGCCGGTCGGGGTGCGATTTATACCTAATGCGGGGCTGTTATAGTTCGCGAAGTTTCTACGTCCCCCTCGCTATCTAGGTCGGAAGCTAGCGCCTCTACCTCTTAGTGCTAGTGGAGGGTTCGAGCCTATTAAAGGTCCGTTTTAGGCCTGTTCCTAGTCCTTTTTGGGCCTAGTGTCTCTTGCCCTTAGTCTTCCCTTAGGGAAGAGCACGTTCTCGTATACTAATACGGCCTCTATAAGTTCCGTAACGTCGAAGGCGTTCGCGAGCTTCTCGTTTCTATCGATCTTGCTTCTTACGTCCTCTAGTAGCTTAGAGTAATAGAACCCCTTACGGTTTCCTCGTTCCTCTAGTACGGTTATTAGCACTACGTCTATACGAGCCTTAAGCCCCTATATATGCGTGTAAAAGTTGCCGATAGATTAGTTTGGAAGTTGCTTATATATCTAGTACTAATTAGCTAGCTCCGCTATGCGTGTAGCCTTTAGTGTAATCTAGTTACGGAGCACCTCCTTTAGGTCGCTCTACTCGAATACCCTGTCTTCCGAGTAGTCCTTAGGGTTTTAGGACTAGTAACGCATAATAGCTGCTCGGAGGTCCTTTAGCCTAACCCTTTCGATCGCCTAGGTAGTACGGCGAGAGCGATAATTAGCTAGCATGTTGTCCGGCACGTCGTAGAAATAGAAGCGGTTTTCGTAGTTACTAATCTAGTTACGGAGGGCCTCCGGGGTAGCGGTTTTAAGAGTGCATCCCGGCCCTAACTTAAGAAGGCTCTAAATTGGGTCCGAATTAGGCCTAGGTCCGCGGTACGTTAGGTCTACGCTCGAGGTTGTCCTCTTCCTTTTTTTAATTAGGTCTAGTTCTATCTCGTAGATAGCTATAACGTCTCTTCTCGCGTTTACGTACTCTATCCTTTCCTCCGGACTTATACCGTCTAGCGATCTCTATCGAAGGGACTAAAGGTAGTCGCGGACATGTCGAGGGACCTAAAGATAGTTAGGGTCGGTGTCCGGGTCTATTAGTTCTGTTCTAGGGCTCGTTAAGGTCTAGTTCCGTTCTAAATCGGGTCCTTCGTCGTCGTCGTATATCCGCTAATCTACCGTTCTAGCATCGGATCGATTCTCTAGCTCGGCTAATAGGCGGGTGGATCCACCTATACGTCTAGCCGAACGTTCGGCCGCTTTACCCTTTAGTAGCATCGTTTCGGTACTAAATCAGACCTACTCTAGTGCTTAGTACGGCTAATCCCTTTGTAGGTTAAGAGGCAATATACTGTAAGGGAGTATAATTAGGTAGTAGCTAACACGTATAAGTAGTCTGTATACGAATGTCTATATTGCCTACCGAAGGGAACCGAAGGGAGGTAGAAGGCAATAAAAGGGAGGTGTACGTACCAAGGCCTCGTACGGGCCTACTTCGGGCTAGCATTAGGCCCGGAGTAGGCCTAAATTAGGTCTATAGCAGCCTAGGGCACCAGCTCCCTAACAACGCGATCTACTTAGTCTACTATATAGAGTAATGCCTAAGCCGTACGTATAAGCCTATCTCCTTTTAACTATACTTTATCGTATGCTCTTCCGGCTAAAGCAAGTACTAGAGAACTAACCCTAGACTTATACTAATAGACTCCTTAGCGTAACTAAATCCAAGTCTAGCTTCGCTATTAATATTAAACTTAAGTCTCCCCTAGAAGGTCTAAAGCGCATCTCTAAAGTTAATTACCGTTCCGGTCTCGATTATCCTTACTCCTAGCTCTTACGCGTCTTTAAAAGCACTCTAAAGAGACTCCCCGAGAACTACTTCCCGATCCTAGGTCTATAAGATCTAGCTCCTAATTAGAGTCTCTAGTCCGTCCCCTACTAGCGAAGTAGCTAAGTCCTCTATCTTTATAGTCCTATAGCTCTAAAGTCGGGGGTATATAAGCGTAATTCGGTTTCCGTACCGTTCTTAGTTGTATTAAACGAAAGCAATACGTTCTAGGCGAGGAAGGGGCTCGGACCTCGAAAGTAGTTTTACGTACTCTACGTTTAACCCGAATATCCTAGCCCGTAAGTTATTACTCTTCCCCGGACACGAGATAACTAGATAATTAAGTACGCTGCTTTAGAGTGGACTAAGATTTCCGAGAATCCTAGTAAGTCGGGAGGTATGTCCGTAGGTATAGAGACGGAAATTCGTTAACCTTCGCGGTAAGATGTAAATAACGCTACTGTTCTATATACTTCTACCCGAGCCGATAAGTAGACATTCTTCTACCTTAAGATCGGTTAAGAAGGAGAAGTTTATTAGGTAGTCGAAGGTAAGCTAGAGATCCTATATACGACCTTCTTACGCGAAGTTAGTAATACTAAGAGACTATAACGAATACTCTTAACAATTTAGAGCGTCCTAGATCGAGCGTAGGCTTATCGTCGAACTAGATAGTTATGGCGTAAACGAGAACTTCTTTAACCCCCGGCAGCTCTTAATAATCGTCTCTAGAGACCCCGACCGTAGCGTAATCTCCGACAGCTTAAGAGATTCTATACTACTATCGCCGGCTTCTAGTCCCTCCACTCTATCGGAAACATCGTTCTTAGCCTTTAACTAGGTCGCCTCTATAGATCGAATCCCGGGTAGTAGTATAGCTACCGCGAGAATGTCGAGCGAGGCCGAATTATAGGCGTTTCCGTTAATTATTATGTGCTTAAGATGCGCAAAGGGTCCCGATGTAATTTGTCCCCGGAGATGTACGGTATAGAGGGTGCGGAAGGCCTCGATAACTAGCGACTTTATATAGTCGCCTCCTAAGCGAGAGCCGTAGTAGCAATTCTTCTTCCGGAACTAATCTATTAAGACTTCTTGAACTTAGGAACATAGTAGTAAGATTACCGCAGCATCCGCCGCTCCACATGTTTTTCTTAGGCTATGTATAAGCTAACCGAGGAATCGTGCTTGCCCGCTTAGCATCGGGCGGAGAACCTAAGCAATAACATCTTCGACGTACGTAGCTAGACTCCAGCGTACTATAGCTCGAGTTGCGCATCCTTTAATGTTAAGTTTGCGTACAAGTAGTCGGAGGTGTAGTAATTCGCACAATGTGCGTGCGATCAGATGCGTGTTAGGGTATTAATCCATAAGCTTGTCGTCCCATTCGTTAATGCGAAGGTAATTGAGGGCGAGTGTGTCGTAGAGCAATAGGCGCGCAATGAAGACGAAGCGCTTGCAGACCAGCGCTAGAGCGTGGTAGAAAGGATAGGATGCGACTCGGACTTCCTCATTAGTAAAGCTGCGAGATAACGCGTGGAAGGGAAGCGTGGAGACCGGGTGAGGTGTGTAAGAGAAGACTTCTGACAAAATCTCGTCCGGTAGGTCGAGAAGGTTCGGCATAATGGGTGATAGGGCCGGTTCTGTCCGAAGTGTCTTGAAGAGCGTTGAGTTGGACTCGAATACTTTGGAACCGTATGATTGTGGCATTAGTGATGCGCCAGAGGTATGTTGAAGATGCGCAATCGGCGCAGCGCAGCGCAGCGCAGTAAGACCGTCAGTATGTATTGTTGTTCTTGATGAAGAAGCGCCCAAGACTCGAGTAGAGTCGAGAAAGTGTTGTTGATGTCTGCTTCATGTTTGAGAAATGGAGCAAAGTGCATGCAGAACAATTTGCGGGAGTCTCCCGCCGGGAGGCACACCAGGCGTCATTCACCTACCGATTATACAGGGTCCCCATGCTAACATGTGACAGCCGAGTCATCTTCGGCAGGAAATGCAACGTGTAATACAGCACGCTTGCAGTTTACGCTGCCCATGTCCGCCACATGAAGAACGATCTCAATTGAACGAAGATTGCTAGTACGGATAGTGTCTTGTCGGCTTTGTGTATACGGGCATCCGTGTAGTAGGCGCGGAGGACTTTGGATCAGGAAACAATCTCGGTCACAACATTGCTCTTCACAACAGTCGGCGTGGCTAAGTTGGAATCAAGTTGGACGGGAGTTGTGCTTATTTCGTAGGCTGCTGCTATCACACAATCATGCTGACTTGTTTGCGACAGCTCTTTGTTGAGAATGTAGCAACTTCTTCATCCGGCGAAATTTCACGAAACCCTTGCAGTATAGGTAAACTTCTGTAGGTCATTCCCTCGTGCTTTGTCCGATCAACATCCCTCACGCAGATGTCCTCCTAGAGGATTCCAGCATTAACAAGCTCCACCTCGCCCAGATCCGTTACCGAGCTCTTGCACCCTTGCACCCCATACCTCGTTCCTGTAGCCCACGGTTACGAATCGCTTTCGAAAGCGGCGATCATAGCTTCACCCAAGATCGGCTGACCGTCCACATCGTTCATGTAGCGTTGATTCTCGAGTAGCTCCTGCACGCCCTTCGTAGAGATCTGCCGTGCAAGTTTCTCAAACTCATACCTCTCCCAGGTAGCCAGATCCCAGCACTTGAATGTGATTCGCTTGGGACCACGAAAGCGACCGAAGGACTTGACGCTAATCAGCGTGCGTCCTCTAGCAGTCATCGATTCATTCCTATGGAAAATGGCGGCGGCCTTAACGTTGAGCGGACCTCTAAGTTGAGCAGCACTTCGAAGGATAGGGAACGTGATCTCGAGCGTCTCTAGACCTTGAGTCCTCAGGCCTAGGCACCGGAATAATAGCGATCCGAGGTCGTCTAGCTCGCTGTATGTGTGGAGTACGAGCGATCGAAGACTCGAGGGCAATTCTTCCGCAATATCGACCAAAGTCAGTGGGTTCGCAGTTCCGCTGAGCAGATTCGCATCGATCTCAAGGCTGCGAAGCGCCTTGTATTTGGTCAGGGAGCCGAGTGCCTGCGTACCTATCCAGACATATCCATTGTCTGCAAGGTTTGTGATGGAGAGAGCTTGAAGCGTCGCTTTGTGCTGGTCAAACGCTTCTTCAAAAGTCTGGGTAAGAAATGGCACAGCCATCGGCCATATTTCATTCGTCCCCGTACGCTTAAATTCGATCTCGTAGTGAAATTCCATCAAGGCGGCGCAAGATTTGAGAACGTTTGAAAGCGTGTCGTGCGCCAAACAGGAGCGTGGTAGAATCAGAGTCGTGATGTGGCTCGAAGCTTGCGTGACAGGCCAAATTGGAGGATCTTCACCAGCATAGTCGTCCTCATCGTCCTGATATGCCTGGATGCCAATCGCGGTGAGGAATTGCAACCAGGGTAGCTCCATCAGTCCCGACAGTGCTTCGGCCGAGCCGCACACATCGTGATACTGTCGACATGGCTTGCCAGTGAGCCTGGACAAGTTGCCGTGGATGTTATCGACGCCATCGTAGATGATCTGCTGCAGCGAACTGAAGGCCCCTGGCACACCAACCTGAAGTCCTCTCGGCGACCAGATTTGTCTTAGAAACCACCCTAAGTCATCGCACATGAGAAAACCACCATCGTCGAAACATTCGATGGTGACTGAATGAACGCGTGAGGCCTTCAGTAGGACCAGCAAGAATTCTGGCGCGCCATGGTCACGGCAATTCACATTCGTGAGGAAGTCGTAAATCTCTGCTCCCACAACAGGCTCCAGTGTTCCTCGGAACAAAGGCTCGTCTTCAGCATACGCCGCACGACGCTTGCAGCGCTTCTTCTCGTCTTCACACGAAAGTGAAGGGTACACCCGCATCTCTGGCACCGCGCGAATTCGCTGGATGAGAAGACCCAAGTCCGGGTTGCTACAGAGAGTGCGAGCAAGTCGCTTGGTTGCTGTGATCCCCTCGAAAATCTGGGGCGGGGCGATGTGAACGGTGTGGTATAGATGTGGAAGTACGAGACGGTGAAGCGGCTTGCAGGTCAGGGCAAGCGCACGGAAGGCGCGAACGGCGGTGACCTCAGAGTGCCGCTGCTGTTGCTTGGGTCCGCCTAGGCGCACTGTCCTGAGGACTTTCTCGAAGAGATCCATCGGTAGTTCAAGGAGCAAGCTGAACCTGGCGCCGAATTTGTTTGATGACAGTGATCTTGGCGCAGGATCGATAGCTGGACGCTGCGAAGCAGCATGCAGGTCTGGCGGTGATGAGAAGGCATGTGCAGCTTGTTCGTGAGACGTAGCCCTATTCTCGAGGGTGTATCGTAAGCACGCATCACGTTCAGGCGACTTCTCCTGATCCATGGTAGTGCTATCCATCGTCTTTGGTAGGCGCGCTTTGAAGCCCAGGTTGGATCTGCTGGTAATCAGGAACTTTGTGATGTAGAGAAGTCACTGTCGAAGCGTGTATGATCTCAAGTAGCGCATACTGCGGCAGGGTTACATATCTAGCCGCACTTCCCGGCAATCCGCGCCAATTTTCACGTGAAAGCCAAGGTCACCAGCAGGGGATGCAAAGTCAACGACATTCCAGCCCAGGGCCGTCTATCAATACGCCGACATGTAACAGGCTTTAGCTACCAGTGTCTTCGCGGCGAGATGTCACCGCCTTGCCGAGAGGCTTTGGATATATACATACCTGACTTGCGTGTCCGTAAGCTAGGATGCATTTGATGTGTTCAGCTGATACACCAGGACGAGTGTCACTCTGTTCGCGAAGTGGAACAAAGGGAAGCAATCAGAACAACTCTTTTGTCAAAAGGCACGCCTTTATCAGGCAGCCTTGTTCATTCGCCGGGACTATTTACTGACATCTAGGGTTGCTGACCATTCTCCAGCATGAAGTCAATACAGATGCACTGTGTCCCCAAGCCATGGACTGACACCACTTCGGAAGCAGACAGTCGTGCAATTTCCGTCTACTATCATCCCGAAAGCGACACACACCATTAACCTCCTTGAACCCCTCGGCTACTTCTTCTCACCTGATTCGAACATCTCCCACAGATCCCCAGCCAGACTCGTATCATCCTCCAAAAGATCGCATCGCTGAGCGTCAATCAAGCCGCGAAGGCCATCCAAGCAGACAGCGTCGATCAAACCTTGAATCTCCACACTCGACCACCTCCAAAGCTCCCAGCACGTAAGCGTCAACCGATTTCCGCCGGGGAAAGCCTCGTAATCGAATAGGAAACGCCGAGTTGGGATTACTTTCCACCGCGTGCCACGGAACATCGGATAAAAGCGCTCATTGAGAGGACTCGCCTAGGCATAAACATTCGGGACCGTGATCTTAAGGTCCTTCATTCCCTCACTCATGATCTTGCGGAGTCGAACTAGTGTGTGTCCGAGCTCCGTCAACGCAGTATGTAAATGCAGGACCAGCCGCTCCAGCCGGAGCGGTAGGACTAAGAGACCTACATCACGGTCTAACAGCTGCGCATCGATCTTAAGACATGTTAAGACCGAGAAGCGCGAGAGAAAGCCTAGAGAAGCAGTAGGTTAACCGGTCTATGCTTCGCCGAAAGTCTCGATGTTAGAAAGCGTCACGGCCCGAAGGGTGCAGCGGTGGTGGTATAACGCGTCGTATATACTGAGCGTATCCACGGGTGCCGTCTCGTGGTCGCCGGGACGACGAATGAGCGTGACCTGGTAGTAAAACTCGTGGAGAGTCTTACAGGACTGTACGATAGCGGTGAGTCCATCGGGTGCCACTCTTGACCGGAGGAAGGTCAACGATTGGACTCCGCACGATGCTTTCGAATGCGGCCAGGGGTACGACCAGGACCCAGAGCGCAGCCCTCGAGTCGTGACTTTCCTGAGCCCTGGGAGACGCATCGCGACTGCCAGCGGCCCGACGATTTCCCCCATATTCTCGTATGGACGAGATCTGCGGTCGTCCAATCGGGTCATGCTGTCGAGCTCCACTTCTTGTAACTCCGCGAATGGTTGAGGCGGTGAAGTCTCTCGACATTGTTGTGTCCAAAGCATCCCCAACAAAGTGTCGTAAATCCATCCACGAATGAACCGCCAGCGATTTCCTGTCCTGAGTTGGACTGTCTTTACTTCTGTCGCCCTCAGCAGAATGACCAGCACCGCCAACTGCGTTCTCTGCGGACTTCGCTCGCCGTTCAGTTCTAGCGAGGAAGACAGGAAGTCGTACAGCTCCTGGCTGAAAACGCGCTTGAAGTACGCCAAATCTTCGTTGACGCAGGCTCTGTTGCACTGATCTCTGGCCGGACCAGCCGAGTACATGGCTTCCGTTTCTGGTTTCGAAGTAATCCTACGAATGAGCCGCCCGAGATGCGGCGACGAACAAAGCGTGCGGGCGAGGGGCCGAGACGGGGATAGAGAGTAGTCGTACTTGATGTCAAGTTGGACGGATTCGTACAGTAATGGTCGTGCGGCGTGGAGGAGCGATTTGGACGTAAGGCAGAGAGCGTGCAAGGCTCTCTGTGAGAGACTTCGAGTCTCCACGCTGCAATCATCATGACGGCCAGCTGATATTGTAGCGAGGATTTCGTCAATGAGCTCGGGTGGAAGGTTGAGTAACAGAGAGATTGTGCCGCTTGATGTATTCGATGTCGGTGCAGCGGTGCTGGGGAAAGAGCAGTCCCCTGCGAGTGAAGTAGATGCGCTTGGGTTCGACATCGTGAGCTTAGGGCATATAGTCTCGACAGGGCCAAAGGGTATGTTGAAGGCCATGTAAGATCCCGTTCGAGTAAGGAAGTTGTTTATAAAAGGCAGCACGAGGGCTCGTGGGTTGCGGCGTGCGCTCGACATTCACGGCTACATTTACCATTCACGTATGCACGGACGAGACCGCCGTAGTGCATAGGTAACCCGCATGTTTGCGTCCGTTGCTGTTGTCGTGGCATTGCAGATTTGGCCGTCCGGATAGATCGAAGAGAGCCCGGTATTATGTATAGAAGTGCAAGTTGGTCGGAACGTTTGGACTTTGCTTTGGTACATGGCGATCGAGATGGCATCTGTCTTTATCCATGTCTCATAGCACCACGAACTTCACTTCCCGAGTCAAGAGCGATTTGCGATCGATCCCAATAGTTACCTCGGTATCAATCGACGATCCGTGATAAAATACGCCCCTCACTTAAAGACCTTGCATTGTTGATTCACCGGAAACATCTACTACCATTCTGTTCGACAGCAGTACTGTCAATCTATACCCCTTGTCTCGAATACATAGAACAACACCGCTCCAAGAGCGAACCCTCGCGCAATTCCACTGTCCATGATGTCCAAAGCGTACACGCAGCGACCCAGTCAGCCTCCTGATATACCCCGGCGCTACGCCTGCCCGCCGTCTTCGAACAGCGCAGCAAGATCCCCTCCCATTTCCGAATCATGCTCCCACAGGTCTGGCCGTTGAGCATCGATCAACCTCTTCAACCCACCAGCGTGAATCGTAGTCGCCAAAGCTTCCACTCCGGCTGCACCCCTCAGTTGAAGTTCCCACAACGTCAAAGTCAGCCTCTTCCCTCCAGGGTACGCCTCGAAGTCGAATTTGAACCGGCGCCCTGGGTTTGAAATCCACACGACGCCTTCGTGCAGAGGGGCGTAGAGCTCGTGCAATGCTTCACTCTGGTCGTACGTGTCCGGGACTGTGATTTTGAGATCTTCCAGCCCGCGACTCGCTCGGGCAAGCTGCTGCAGGAACGTTCCGAGACGAGCAATGTTGGTGTAGGTGTGCACCGTCAGCTTCCTCAACTTAGAAGAATGGCTCGAAAGTCCTCGAGAGTAGTCTACCAACAGCTGCGCATCGATCTCAAGTTCGACCAGCTGGGGAAAGTCGGAGAGGGAGAAGAGAACGCCCTTTTGCTGGCCAATCCAGACACTTCCCGCATTTGCAAGGTTGGTGATGGTAATGGACTGGAGGGTGTCGCAATGGAGATGGAGAGCTTTGTAGATGACCCGAGCGTCGACAGATTCGTGCACCCACGTCGTGTATGAGGTGTACTCAGAGACTCGCACCTCGTAGTGGAATTCCGTCAGTGCTTTGCATGTCTGCACTGCTGCGGTCAGAGTGTCAGGCGTCAGATTTGACTGCAGAAACTTCAGGATCTGCACGCTACTGGAAGCCTGGGCGGGTAACACAATCCTGGTGTACGAGTGGCCGATTCTCATGCCCTTGGCCGTGAGGTGCCGAAGTCCTGGAAGCTGCATCGCCGAGTAAACAGCTTCAGCGCTACCTTCTGGGCGCACGCGAGGGCGGGTCACAGGGTGCACGCTGTCGACCATTTTCCAGACCATCCCGTTGAGCTCGACTTCTTGTAGATGTGTGAAGGCCCCGGGAGGCAGACTGACCAAGCTCTTAGGAGACCAAAGCTTTCCGAGGAGCTTGCCCCAGTACCAACCTCGGATTCCGACGGCGTCTGCTGTCGGAAGTCTGAATGACTGTACTCGAGGGGCCAGTTGCACGATGACCAGTGCCGCCATGTCTTCGTAACGGCCTCTTCCACAGGACGGACGCACTAAAGTGTGGTATAGTTCATTGCTCAGCACCCTCTCGAAGTGCGGCCGATCAATTTCGATGTGCTGGACGCTGCAATGAGTCTCGTGCCGATATCGACTGATTGACATCCCGATGTCCGAGCTGTACTCCGATTCGTGCTTCGCAGTGATGTGACGAATCAGTAGACCAAGATGCGGAGATGCGCAAAGAGTGCGCGCGAGGCGGCGTGAGGAGGAGTTGAGGTATCTGGTTGGAAAGTCGAGTTGTACATTGCGGTAGAGGAAGGGACGCGCCACCACGAAGAGAGCTTTGGATGTACGGCAGAGCGCACAGAAGGTCTTCAGTGAGCATCTTCGAACCGCTGCGCCCGATTGATCCGTGGCGCCGATGGGGATGAATTCGAAAATGTTCTCAAGTAGCTCTGGAGGGAGATTCAGGAGTCGCTTGCGAGGCTTGTTGCGGCTTGCGCCTGGCCCTGATCCATCGAGGTTCGCTGCCGAAAGAGTTGACATCTCGGAGACCGACTCGCTCGGCTGAGCATTGCGCACTTTGAAACAAGCCATATCTCCAAGGAGAGCGTGGCAGTGTCTTCAGCGCCGTGCGTGTATTCGTTGCGCTTCCACACTATGTGTCGAGAAGAACAGTAGTGCGATGTCTTTGCGTTGCCGTGTGTGGTGTCGGGGAGAAGGGTCAAGAACCAAGTCGCAAAAGTAATGCTGTATGAAGTGGCCGGGAATGCTACCCGCAAGTCACGTCCCCTCGCGCCAATTTTCACATGCAAGCCAAGACAATCCTCAGGCAGGCACTCCAGTAAGCGTCTCCTGCATGGCATCGCATCTAATGGTCCGTATGTAGACTGTAGGCCGAGACTCACCGCGGCCTCCATATCGTTAACCTCGTGGTCGGCTGACATCCGATCCCCAATGAGCTACCTCCCCTTCAGGCGCTTCGGAGATTGGAAGGAGCAGGTATCGTGTGCAGGAGCGGATTGTGTATGCCAGCAGATTTCCTGTCTTTGGAGTCTCGGTTTTGACGACAACATTCGAACATTTGATCCAGAGTAGAGCGGCTGCACAGGAGTCAGCCATAGATTAGCGGTCCACGATCCCCATGTTGTTGCCTCATCGTCGGATCTCACTGTCTCCAGTTCAGAACGCTGACGGCTCGGTGTGGTTTTGAAGTCTCGCGCCAGAATCTCATCCAACATCCCATGAACGAGCGGTCTATAGCCCCCAATCTCGTCGCATCGTCGCCGGAAGGCATCCATCCATCATAGCGATGGAAAATCTGTGAATAATCGTGTATATAGACGAGGTTTTCGGTCGACAATGGAAGGACTGGCGAGCAAGGAGACAGGACCGATCGGCGGATGACATCCTCCTTGTCTCCCTCATGGAAGCGAAAAGAAGCAACTGCAACTATTGCTTTGTTCAGCAAACATCTCTTTGTCAACCTTCTCGCCCCCCCCCCCCCCCATGTCTCACCGTTCGAAGATTCTGCTGTCCTCCAGCCGCGACCCACACCCAGATCCCGTGCTCCTCCTACTGATGCACCAGCACCAAACCCGCCCTCCCAGCGCTAACCACCATCCCCACCGGCCTCTCCACAACCGCCACGTCCGTCACCAAATCCAAATGCCTCGTCAACAAATTCCGCCCACTCGCCCGGATGGTCTCGTACCTGCCCCCTCCCTTGCCAGTAGTATGCCCTGCACTTCCCCCTTGATCCCCACCACCCCCAGCCCTGCCCTTCCCACCACCCACACCCATCTGCAATCCTCCCACCCCTCCACCTCCGCCCCCCACACCCTCTCCACCATCCCCCTCCCTCTCCACACAAACCCTCGTATCCAAACTCAACTGACTGAACGAATACACCGGCGGACTCTGCCCCTCCTCGACCCCACTCACAACCCTCGACCCCTCCAACCGCTCACAGTCCCAAAACCGCACCCTCCCATCCCACCCACCCCCCTGCACGAAAAACGCACTCTGCACCTCTGGATCTTTAAGCGATGTCTGCGCTGCGAAAACGGCGGTACTGTCTCCCCGACCCTTCCCGTTCGTCGTGAGGTCAAGATCCCCAATGATCCCGCGGGAGAGGGGCGAGGAGTGGATGTCGTCGTCGAGGTTGCGGAGTTCGTAGTCGCGAAGATCGATCCTGTCGTTACCAGCCAGATGAGAAGGTCGGTAAACTTCATAACAAACCCCCTTCTCCAGTCCCCACACGCTCACCTCTCCAGCGGCCGTACCACCCGTCAAACAAAACACATTCCGCCGACTACTCTTCCGACTCGGATGCAACTGCAATCTCGTAATCGCCGCCGCGTTCGCAAACGACCAAGACCGCAGTCGGACGTGGAAGCGCAAGTCCCAGAGATGTAGCACGCCCGCGGTCGTGCCGACGAGAAGCCAGTCGCGTTTGCGGGAGATGCAGAATGTGGAGGGGTGGCCGTGGGGGGCGGGGCAGGAGAGGGCGTAGAGAAGGGAGGTGTCGCGGAGGGAGAAGGCGAGGATGCGGTTGGCGGAGGTGGAGAGGAGGAGGGTGGAGGTGTTGGTGGGGGCGTGGAATTGTTCGGACCAGAGGGCGTGTTCGGGAGTCTGGGCGGAGGAGGATGTGGTGGGTGGGATGTTCCAGGTTTTGACGGTGCGGAGTTTGCCATAGCGGGTTGTGGAGTTGGGGGATTCGGTGACGTCGACGCGGACGGCGTGGATGCTGCCGTCGGAACCGGTGGCAATGAAGGAGTGGGTTCCTTCGACGAAGCAGAGGGATGTGACTTTCGCGCCTGGGGCGAGGCGGTATGTCTGTCGAGATCGATGGGTCACATTCCGTTCCAGTCGCGCGGTGTCCCAGACTTTGACTGTGCCGTCGTCGGAGGCGGTGAGGAAGAAGAGGTGACTAGGAGCGGGGAGTATCCGGGTCAATTTTGCGGTGTGTTCCCCAAGCACGGCTACGAGTTGACCTTGTGGGCGCCAGGGGCCCGGGGTGGCTTGGTTGCTATTCGTGGGGATGGGGCCGGGCTTGCGTTGAACGATTGGGCCGAAGTCGGCGGCAGAGGTAGGGAAGGTATCGACATAGACTGCGTCGAGGAGCTTGAGAACAGTCGGGTCGTTGCCGGCATAGTTGTGGACGGATTTATGGCTGGCGGACCTGGCGGTCGAAGGTCGTGAGTCTCCAAGCGGAGTGGGTGATGGCTTTCGACTTGTCGGATGAGGCGAGTTCAGTCGTCCAATGGCGGTTGTGTCAACCGTAGCAACTTCAGCCTGGGCTTTCGTGCGGATCTCAGTACCACCCAGGAGCCCAGCGGCAGCGCCCTTCTGTCTGAAAGCTCGGTCGACACCTCTGCCCAGTAAACCAATACCCGAGCCAGGCGACGAAGAAAGACTGCCAGAGTTCTTGGGCCTCAGACCCGACGACCTCCGCTGCTCGACCGGTACACCCGCGGTAGACCGACTATCCACACTCCCCTCCTCATCAGGCTTCTTCCTCGCATCAACAGTCGAAGCCTCCTCGATAGCCTCCACAATGGTCCTCTCCTCTTCCTGCCTCTGCGTATGCTGCTCATACGCCTCGAGGCTATTCTCAAAGATGACCGTCTGCGGCGTAACCTTCAAAGCCGAGAGACTGACCATCTGCTCATACCGTCCATCCTGCGCCCCTCCGTCATCCCTCTTCGACCGCTGCGCCGATCGCCAGATATACTCTCTGAATGCGAGAAGCTTCACCTCGTCTTCACCCGTCATACCCGCATTCCTCAATCGACCGAGCCACTGCTCGTCCTCGTCCGTTTTCGGCACTTTCGCCAATGACTTCGAACCCAGCCCCGCCACGGATGATTGCGGCGGCATTTGCGCGACACCAGGCGAGGAAAGCTGTTTCGCCTCCCTCGCCGGTTTCCAAAACGCACTCTTGTCCGCCCTGTCCGCCCACTGCACCGCCAAGTCCAATACTGCTCGCGGCAGTGGCTTCTTCAACGCATCCAGCACCTCTTCCTCCCTCAAGTCGCCAATCGGAACTTTCACATACGGCTGTATTAGCGGCGCCACCAAGATCCTCACATCCGCCATGGACAGGTACGTCGTCGCAGCGGAGATGAAATGGCACGCTGCTTCTTTGATCCAGAAATTTGGATGCATCTGAAACCGAGCCACGGTATCGATGAGTTCCCATATCTTTGATCGCTGAAGGAGACCCATCTCTGCCATACTCGCCATGGAGCGAAGAGCTTGTTCGACGACGAGTTCTTGAGGGTCGGTGAGGGCTTGCAGCATGAGAGGGAGGATGTACTCTTCCAGATTTGCGCTGCCGATGTACACTGCTACGCCAACGATAGTCTTGAAGAAGTCCCGTTTGAGCAGCCAGTCCGGATCGTTGAGGTAGGTGTTCAAGTGGCTGAGGATGATGTCGCTCGCTCTGGCTTCACCAAAGAAGACGCAGAGGCTGGATACCGACGTAAGGAATGCACGGCGAACGGCAGTATCGGTGTCGGTGAGGAAGACTTTTGTCTGGCCTTCGAATTGTTCAAGCATTTCCAGACGGGTCGCATCATAGGCTTCTGGATCCACTGTGTAGTCCGAGTCGGTAGCGTCGGTTTTGGAGGCGGAGGGGAGAGAGCCTTCTGCTTTGAGTGCTTGCATTGCGTCGAGGAAGCGGGAGGCGGTTTCGGCAAGGCTCGCAAGGCAAGCGGCGTATGTTGCTCGGACCAGTGAGTATTTCCGGAATGTTGGGGTGTTGACGAAGGATTGAAGCTTCGGGAAGATATATTGGGTGAAGAGAAAGGAGTTGACTGGGGAGACGACAGTGACCATGGCGAGTATTTGGGTCATGCTTCGGAGAGCCGCAACAAGAACCATGTCGTTCGGATCTTCCAAAAGTGGGATGATGTACGGAAGCACTCGATCCAGCTTTCCTTCGTCCGGGAGTCTCTCCGCGAATGCTAGCAGAAGCTCGCAAGCCCGCACTTTCGAAGCCGCTCTTGCGCAGGTACGCATCGCTGATGTGATGACGTTCAACAAGACAAATGTCCCATTCTCGCCCGTCAAATGATGTGCTGACTGCGCTGTATGCCGACTATTCGGAAGATCGACTTGCATCGGGAAGAGCCCAGTCCGAGAAGCAGGATTCGACTGCCCGCATTGATCCACCGCCTCAACATCCCGATACCCCAACGACACGGAAAGCATCTCAAAGTCGTTGTAGATCCTGTCGATTCGATCGTCCGAGATCCCGTTGTTTGCCTCACCAGAACTCACAGCCTTGCGCCCCGTCATTGGATCCGTAATCTCCTGCATCAGCGTATGCAAATGATTGTAAAAGTACAATGGGAACACCTTGCCCTTGTACTCATCCAGATAATCATTTGCATGCCACCGCTCCGTCGGATCCAGACGAATCATACTGCCAATCAAACTCCGGACATGTTCATCGTCGACTTTGTTCAGCAGAGTGACCGTGGGATCATATTCCCCTTTGCGATAGCGATACAGCTGACTGAGCGTGAAGGTCGGCGATTCAGTGAAAAGCTCCGCGAGCACACACCCCAGGCTGAAAATGTCCATGTTCCACTGCACGACGTTGCCCTCCCTAGGCTTCTCACCCGCCGCCAGAAATCTCTCCGGCGCCAGGTAACAGGTCCTCCGCGCAGAAGCATCGTAGTAGAAAGAAAAGTCCGCCGGATTGTCTTCAGGTAGATAGACCGGCTTGAACGACGACGCAAAGTCCGTCAGGTACACCCATCCCCAGCTCGTCACGAGCACATTCTCCGACTTGATGTCACCGTGAAAGACGCCTTGGGCATGACAATCTCGCACTGCACATAGGAGTTGAAAGGCGATCCATTTCTTCTCCACACCTTCCAGAAACGGGCGGATGCTCACCCTATCATACAACGAGGTGTGAACAAACTGCCGGACCAGCAGTCCAAATGCGGCCGTCTCCCGTATCCTCGCATAAGGCAGCACATTCGGGATCCCGCGAAGTTTCTGCCGCTCTTCGCGGAGGAGAGCGGAGTACCGTTTGAAGCTGACAGAGGAGTTGGATTTGGTGACGACTTTGGCGACGACGATTCCGGAGGAGTGTTTGGCGCGGACGGTGCGGAGGAAGCGAGCGCCGCCGAGGGATTTCTCAAAGGTGAGGTCGGTCAGGTCGGAGGTTTCGATGGCGGAGGGACCGGCGGGCAGGGTCACGGAGGAGTAGCCTTGGCCCATGGTGATTGATGATGGGGAGTGGTATGGCGGGATTCAAGGTGAAGTGGACGACGCCACGATTTGGTCCTGACTGGAGTTCATCGGCGGCCGATGCGTCTTTTTATGAGGTCCTGAGTATGCCGAACCATTTTGAAGCGTGTTGATGCTGTCGTGATGGAACGCATCGCTTGTTTGGTGCATTCGACAGCAGCAAGCAGGCGACGGTGAGGTCGCGACTTGACATTCAAGCCGATTCCGAATGCGAGCTAGAATAGATTCCGAGCTGCACACGAGTATTGGCCGAATTTGACTGCGTTATGATAGTTATGATAGTACCCAAGCAGACATCGATCAACACTGCGCCGTCGGAGTACATTAGTCTGTAGCAGACCATGTTCATCACGCAACATGAAGTGACAACATTATCACGGCTTCACAATGGAAAAGCTTCTCAAGCGTCAATACATCGAGCACAAGTGAAGCATCACGGCAGCATCTCGACCAACACTTGAATCGTAATGTTCATTTCATTTCCATCTCAGAGCGCCGGCCACGTCACTGTACGAGCCCTATCTATGCACTCATATGTCCGAATACCTCAACACACTTCTGGTATGTGACTGTGTCCAAAACTCGGTACGCCTCGCTTTTGCCATGACAAAGTGGTGAGAGAAAGTCATCCTCTACTGAGGGTTGAAGGCGCCCTTCTTCTTGAGGATCTCCTCCTCCTCTTCGCGGAGCTGCTGGTCGATCTTGGCGCCCTTGGATGGCTCGTTGCCGTGTGCCTTGGCCTGGAGATGGTGTCAGTACAAGCGATGGTGTTCGGAGTAGTAGGCCAGTCTTACAGGTGCGGTGGCATCGATCTGCGCGAGCTTGTCCTCGGTGCTCAAGTCCTTGCCGGCGGAGTCATCCTCGTTACGCTTGGCCTCACGCTCCAGTCTGTTGGCGATGGAGCGCTCGTCCTCTGTAGATGTGGTCAGCCATGGATTCAGCTGATGCTTGCGGGTGAGGAATCCATACTGGGATCATCGGCGTTGTGAGAGTTCTTCTTGCCCTCGTGGAAGCGCTCCTCCTCTTGGAGCTTCTTGATCTCCTCGACGTCCGAGTTTCGCTGGTCACCAGCCTCGTACACCTGAGCGTTGCCGACGTTGGATTGAGACATGTTGATTTGATGTGTGTGTTGGTGGAGTGATTTGAAGGGTGTGTCTTGCTTCGATCTTCAAGTGTGTGATTGTGTATGGACAGGGAGTGAAGCACGAGACGACCGTGAGTGAGAGATGTTTTCAATGGTTTGGTTGGTGGTGGGGCCTGGTTCCATTGCCATGATGTATCATGCCGTCATCGCCGTCCGTGCTGAATATCCAGGCACAGCCTTGGCATGTGGAGGTCGATGTTGCTGACATAAGACATCGCGTTCGCTTTGAATGACTTTCACCGACTTCACCTGCTCTGGATCTTGCATACACTCTCAACTGGGGAAAATGATCATGATCCAATCACGCTGACACTCTCCGTTGACCACCTCCCAAGGACACCACCGCCATCATGAATTCACACACCACAATCGACCTCACACAAGACTCTCCGCTTGACGGCAATGGCCAAGACCTCCTCTCCTCACTGCCTCCAGAGTTGCTAGACCAAGTCATCTCCTACCTGTACCCGACCCACTTCCCCGACCGGATCCTCTTCCCCTATCTCGAAGAACCACCATGCTCTCATCCCCTCGACTCCCTCGCCGCAACAAACCACACTCTCCGCTCCGCAGTCAACGCCTGGGCCCACTCCTTCCTCCTCCAACACGCCTCCCTCACAAACTACAAGCCAAAACCCCAACTGAAGGCTAGATATCCGAAATCCAAGGTCACAACCCAACCCGCACTCTTACCAACAAACCTCCTCCGCGGCCGCACCGGACTCCTAACCTGGTCCACCAAACACTGCGTCTTCTGCGGCAAAAAGTCCACCCGCCGCGCCATCCTCATGAACGGACTCCGCTGCTGCGACGCCTGCGATCGCAAAGAATGGCCGAGCAAAATCACCAAAACCCAAGCGCAGCGCGATTACCTGCTCGGAGACAGCGATTTGTTCATCCAAATGTATCCCGGAGGGAGAACTGCAGCGCCCGGGTTGCGGTATGGCATCTATTCCTGTCAGGGAGGGCACGCTACGATGATTCTGGAGGAGAGTTTGCGGCGGGTTGCGAGGACGGTACATGGGGAGGATTGGGAAGCGGAGAAGCAGAAGAGGGATGCGAAGCGTCGGCAGAAGAGCGGTGCTCTCGACCCGAATCCTGATGCTTGGTCG
Source organism: Zymoseptoria crescenta (assembly GCA_026122155.1). Lineage (NCBI taxonomy): Eukaryota > Fungi > Ascomycota > Dothideomycetes > Mycosphaerellales > Mycosphaerellaceae > Zymoseptoria > Zymoseptoria crescenta. The sequence goes on along the minus strand of JALRMM010000117.1, from coordinate 6,899 downwards.
GATTTAATCTGGTCAAAGGAGGGAGGGCTGCAACTCAATCCAGAGTGAGTTTTGTCGGTTTCTTGTGCAAGGAAACAATCATCACAGTACAGCCCGCCTTCCTGCGACGCAGCCTTCGGGCACCACGAATCCGGACCCAGGCACACTACAATCACATTTCGTTTTGTACGCCTCTCGAGTTTCTTTAGCAGACCAACAGCTAACTCTCCCCTCCTCTCCAGGATCACCACCATCGAATCCCCTCACCCCAATCCCTTCTGGTCCGGCATCAGTCTATGGGAATGCATCTGCCGTGAATGCCACTACCCATTCATCGCCAAGTACGGCCTTACTGGAGAGGGCGGGTTCTACCACCTAGGCACAGCGTTCGAGCGAGCAAAGATTGGGAGGATTCCGAAGCGTGGAGATGCAACTCGCAGGCTTTTCAACGAGGGAGTCCTTTGGGCGGACTCAAGCGCGTAACCCTTGGCTGTTGGTTGATGAGTGAGCTAGCTGGGGGGGGGAAGTGATTGATGGGGTGGGGGAGCGGATCGCGCGGTGTGTGGACTGAACTGTTACCAGAGGATATCATACGCCTTCTTAGCAATTTAAAGGCTGCAAGTAACCAAGTGTCCTCCTCGCCGGAAACAATGATTCTGCATCCTCCTTCCGCGTCTCTGCCATCGACTTCGCCGACTCAACCAGCAAACACCTCCTTCGTCGCTGCATCCGGCCGACCGCAACTCCGCCCCACATCAGAACCCTCTTCAATCAACCCATCCTCATTCAAACCCTACCCCCTCCCCCACCTTCCCAACCTCACCCACACAGCCTTCGGCTTCTGCACCACCTCTCCCTGCGCAGTAGCAGCAGCAGCAACCTCCCTATGCTCCGCCCTCTCAACCAACCCCTCCACCTCTCCCGCCCCAAACCTCACAACATGCTTCGGCGGCCGCCCGATCCCTTCCTCCTCCTCCTTTCCCTCCGCCTTCTTCTTCTTCTCCACCCCCTCCTTCCCCTTCCCCTTCTTCCCCCACCACCCCACCCTCTCCTCCCACCGTCCCACCTCCCACCATCCCAAATGCCACCACCTTCCTTCCTCCCATGCCTTCTCCGCCTTGCTCTTCTCCCTATCCTTCCCCTTATCCTCATCATCCCCCGTCTTCCCCCCCTCCTTGTCCCCTCCCTCCTCAACCTCCCCCTGTACCCCTCCCTGCACCGCCTTCGCTCCCTTCGGCACCCCCGCTTCCTCGTCGTCTTTCGGAAGAGGTCTCTTCGGTCGATGCCGGTCGATGGCGAAGACGATGAGCATGCCTGTCATGGCGCCGACGGTGGAGAGGAGCATGCCGAGGAGGTTGTCGGAGACGGAGTCCATCGTGGATTGGGAGGTTGTGAGCCGGTTTCTGGGCGACTGGGTCGTGCGGTGGAGAGAACTGGGGTGCTGGGAGGCGGATGCCTGTGGGCGGTGGAAGGAAGTGGTGCGGTTGGGTTGTGTGGGTATCGTTTTGGGGTGGGTGGCGTTGGTGGTTGTGGGGATCTCGTTTCGCGGCGGTCTGTGTTTTGGCAGATTGGGTCGTGGCGGTTCGAGCTGATATGAATACTGCTGGCCGTGGTTCGAGGATGTGGTGTGTATTGTTTGAATGTGACCTCGAGGAGGTGTTGGAAGCAAGGACGGAGATGCCGAGAGTGTTGTCGGTGAGAAAGAGTTGAGGGATGAAAGTGCTCGCTTCCTACCTTCCTGCTTCGTGCAGCGCTTGCCGCCTCACACTCATCTTTCCAGCTTGTCACTTACTCTGATGAGCGGCTTTTCAGCCTACAGCCTTTCAACCCTGCTCACTGAAAAATCCGCATAGCTTCCTTGTCAAAGTACGAAAAACGAGCTCTCTTCCCATACATAAATCTCGAACATGTCAACAACACAACCAATTCCAGATTTCAATCCCAACATCCCAAAAAAACACCCCACAACCATCCTCAACCCTCCTTCGCCTCCTCCGTCTTGATCTCCTTATTATACTCCACGAAATCCGTCCGCCCCGCCACCAACCGATCGAAATTCGCCTGCGTACTCCACCTCATATTCGTCGAGTACGGATGCGCCACCACCCCCTCCGGCAAATCCTTCTCAGGAGAAATGTTGCTCCACCGCGCCGTCGCGCCCGCCGGACGATGCGGCGCGAACAATTGCGGTTGCGGCGCGAAACACGTCATCTGCGCCATGCCTCCCGTACCACCGCAGGCGTCTCGCAGCTGCAAGTCGAACGGGCCGCGCATGGCTTGGAGCCCCAGTTCGTAGAGCATGCGTCGGGCGCCGGCCTGCGAGACGCCGTAGGCGTGGGTGCAGACGGTGCCGTGGGCGCGGGAGACGACGCGCGTGTGTTCGGGGTAGTCGTCGAGGAATTGGCGGGAGCCGAATTCGGTGTCGACGTGGGATTTGGCGGGGACGGTGTCGTCGTCGGGGATGATGACGCGGCCGAGAGGGCTGGTTTGGTCTTCTTTGTAAGGCCAGCGGGTGCCGCAGTGGCCGAACCAGAGGAGGTCCCAGTGGTTGAGGTCGCCGTAGGGGGAGGTGGTGGGTTCGGTGATGGTGGATTCCTGGTCGAGGTGGAAGTCTTTGGTTTCCTCGTTGTTTGGACCTGGTTGGGGATAGGTTGGGTCCAGGAATTGGTCGGTCGTGCCTTTGAGAGGTTGCGTGAGGATTCTCGAGGCTCGGGCGAAGGTTCGCATTTGTGATTTGATGCGGATGTCCCAGTCTGCGTCGTCTTCCAAGATGAGTGCGGACGAGAGGCCCTTGTCGATAATTCTACCACCGCGTCAGCCGGGATATCCAGATCGAAGCAGCCACATTGGTGCACGTGGGTACTCGCAAAGACTTACTCCCTCAAGACACTCATATGAGATCTCCAGCAACCCGCTCCGCCTTTGTTTGGGCGGGCCCACTCGGGGCCTGGCGGCCATGCCTTCTCGTCGACGGACGTGGCAGCGTCAACGACCTCGATATCCAGTCCGGTGAAAGCAGAGGCGAGAGTGAAGGCATCTCTGCGATCAGTCCTGGTAGCCAGGTTGATGATGAAGATCTTCTGAAACTGTTCCCAGTGTCAGTGTGATTCGTACTTCGGGGGTGGGGGCCCATCATCGATACTGACCCCGAGTGTAGAGTTCATGGTGTCGTCAAGTAGGTTGTGGGGAGTTGGTACAGTCTCCTGGTGTACAGTCTCCTGGTGTACGGTCTCCTGGTGTGCGGTCTCATGATGTGCAGGCTCCTGATGTGTGGTCTCCTTCTGTGTGGTCCCCGTCTGTGTGGTCCCCGTCTGTACAGTGGCCCTCAATGGCGAGGGGAGATTCCCCGAGGCTGCGAGATTTCCATACCCGAAATAAAATAGAATGACAATGACGAGGCCCGAGAAGAGGTAGCGGTAGTTGGTGAGAGATGATGGAAGACTCTTCGACATGATCGGCAATACAGGTCCTTCACGAACCACGGTCATGCGATGGTTCAGTGCTGGACGTCGGTGGTGTGTGTGTGCATGGCCACAAGTAAAAAGCTGAGGTGCAAGTCGTCAGCAGGCGGGAGCCTGGTCCAATTTGCATCTTGCAGGGAGGTCGAAACCAGGTCATGTTCAAACAGCCATATCCTGACTAGCCAAAGGATAACTATGGCTGGACAACCCCAGCAGGACGATCGCAATTCCGGAGGCTAATTCAACCGGGCTATACAAAGGAAACAGGAAGGCTCCCGGCCATTCGAACGGAAGGCCATTCGAACGGAAAGAGAGGCATGAGAGGCGGAAATGGATTCTACCTGCGCTGCTCGAGGTGTTGTGTGGTGTTGAATATGCGTTCGCTTCCGGTGTTTATCTACACAGCCTGTCGGGTCCGCTCGGACGGCCGGCGGACGGGAACACCAATGAGCAGAAAGCGTCGTCGACTCGTCTAGTTGGAGGATTCAGTTCGGCCGACCAATGAAGGATGCCAAGCCGACTATTACTAAGCTCGGCACACTACTCGAAAGCCAAGCCGACCACTTCTTAATTCTAAACCTTCTCCTTTATAATTATTACTACTACTAATATAAGTACTTAATTATTAACAATCTAGTACTACAACATATTGCTATTATATCGCTTCTATTACGTACGTATAGGAAAATCGATATCTGACGATATCTAGCTTTTTATATACGTACGTAATAGAAGTAATATAATAGTAATATATTTATAAACATATTCGCTAATATGTTTTATAGAGTACTATAGCCCCTAAACCCTCTCCCGAACCCCCTCCCCCTTAAATATAAATACGATACCTACTATAATACCGAACACGATACCTACTACGATACCGAATACGATACCCGAATACGATACCTAATACTATACCTAATATAATTAGTAAGATATCTAGAAAGCAGCTAGGAAACTATATAAGAGAAAGGACAATTAAAATAGGAATCCGAATATGTTAGCTAATATGTTTAGGGCGCCTATAACAAGTATAAGGAGTATATTAGTAATAGTACGGCTATTATCGGCTTCGAGGAGATACTAATCGTAAGAGCTATTATATTCTAGAATATATTAGGCAACATATTAATAAACCTTTAGAAGGAGGATAGTAAGACTATCCGTAGCTAGGATATCTACCTAGGAGAGTTAATATACCGTCTTAAGGTAAGTATAAACACGTTATATATTACATTAAGGAACATATTAATTAAGATATTCGTAGAAGTCTACTACGCCGGAGGGGGATAACTCGAGTCTAGACCTATCGGATCTAGAGGACGAGCGCTTACTATAGTACCGCGTATGTTAATACCGAACACGTTCGAGAACGTATATACTAACGTGTTATAGAAGGTATATAACACTACCGGCGCCCTATATAACTACTATAAGACTAACGTAAGAGCTCGGCTAGCCTATTCGGAAACATATTAGCTAATATATTTTAGTACGGATTTACGGTTAAGAACTTAGAGGGTAATACTAAGAAGGGTAGTTAGTAGGATTCTAAGAAGGTAGATAATACGAAGGGTAATACATTCCCGAATACGTTACGTAATACGTTTACTAATACGTTCGGTAGCCTTCTATAAGAACATAATTAAGACCTACTTAGCTAAGAAGACAGCTAAGAACTAGGGCGCCTAGTCGGCCCGGTAAATACGTTTAATAACATATTACGAAACGTATTAGCTAACGTGTTCGTAGCACCCCCCGTAAGAAGGTCGATAAGAAGAAGGCCCCTAAGACTCCGGCTATAGTAGTCTCGGATAATTCTTCCTCTAAGGAAGAATCTAAAGTATCTAAGAAGGTAAATATAATACTTATTATGTTATAGAACACGTTTACTAATATATTTAGGACTCTATTATCTCCTCCTCCGCTAAGACCCTAACTAAGGCTATTAGCGCTACCTCTAAGGTATATATTCCTAAACACGTTAAAGAACGCGTTTACTAATATATTTAGCCTACCCCTAAGGGTAAGGGTAAGGAACAGGATCTACGCCCGTAGCTTATCTAGATTACTCGTAGTCGGAATAAAGATAAGGTAACATATTCGACGTTACGTTATAGAACATGTTTACTAACACGTTATAGCTTAACTTCCCTAAGTTAAAGAAGTTAGTTAAGAGCTAGGGTAGCGAGGTACCTTACGTCGTATATAAGGCGATCGGGTAGAAGAGTAATATGTTCCTTATTATGTTCCTTAACGTGTTCGCTAACGTATTATAGCCTACTTTAACGACCTCTCGTCCGATTATACTAGCTAGAACTTCTTCTACGAGAACGGCGTCTATAAAGACTAGGACGATTAAGAACATGTTCGTAAACATATTTAGTATTACGTTCGTTAACATACCTTGGAACTTGTTCTATCTCTCCCCGCCTTATAGTAGCATTACCTCCGCTATTATATTAGAGAACATATTTAGCATCTCCCTTAGATTTTAGGGCCAGAAAATCCTATTTAATAGTTTTAGAAAAAGCTAAATACTAATGCTAATATTCTTAAGCGTAATATATTCCATATCGTGTTCCTTATTATGTTGCTAAATACGTTATCTATTAGGCTTAGTCGGTGTTAGGGTCCGGCTAGAGAAAGCTCCGGCTCGAACTAGCGACCTTTAGGTTCTAGGGTGGGGCGCTTTACTACTAGGCCAAAAGTGCTAAAAGACAAGAATCTTAGAACACGGTTCTAAGATTGCGCCCCACTTTTAAAGGCTTAGCGTAGCCTAAGCTTATGCCTTAGGTATAGCCTATAACATTACCCCCCCTCCTCGCCCCGCTCTCTCCTCTTTATAGGTAGAAAAGCAGGTACCGTATAACCTCTCCGGTCGCATAGATTAAGGAAGGGCGCCTTTAAAAGCAGCCCCCACGCATACGATGCACGCGTATAAGCCGAGGCGCATCTAATAACGCACTACGACCCTTTTTGTTCTAAGATTATGTTAGGGTCCGGCCGGAGAAAGCTCCGGCTCGAACTAGCGACCTTTAGGTTCTAGGGTGGGGCGCTTTACTACTAGGCTAAAAGTGCTAAAAGATAAGAATCTTAGAACACGGTTCTAAGATTGCGCCCCACTTTTGAAGGCTTAGCGCAGCCTAAGCTTATGCCTTAGGCATAGCCTATAACAGTCGGGCCTAAGAAAATCGAACTAGATAAAGGTTAACCCTAACCCTAGGACCGGAATATGTTTACAAACACGTTCGAGAATATGTTAAGGCCCTAATTACTAATATCTCTACCTAATATAGACCTTTTACTCTAGGCAGCCTTTATATATATCTATATATATATACGACTAAGTTAAGTCCTAGTACATATATATTTACGATAGGATTGCCTAGTTTCTTTAAGAAACCTATTTATAACGTTTCTAAGCTACGAACTAGGTTATAAGCTTATCTTATACTC